>CAUJRU010003033.1:0-58686 GCA_963277665.1 Viscum album
TAAATTAGTTAAATGTAAGGAATGTTTTCAATTAAAACTAGTGTTTTTCACAATTCATTCAAAATTGAATGTTTTCATAAAATTACAAAAAAAATTACCTTACTGAATATTGATAAGATAACAAAAAAAATATATTTTCATTTTGTCAAATACATTCTCTGAAATTTATAAATATTAATTTTAAATTATGCGTGCAAAGCGTGACTAAAGTGTCATTTGGAATATATTTATTTTTTCATAAAACATTTCCTTTTATTTTTAAGGATTTTTAATTTATTTATAATGAATAGATAACAAAAATTTTAATATTTCAAATAGTACTATTTATAACATCAAATTTAATGGATATTTTTTTAAATTTTGGGGCTGAAGCCTCATTTATTAATAAAGAAAATAAAAGACCTCTTTTAACAGGGTTGAGGGAGACCCATTACATAGCCTGAAGGCCTAGTCCACATTTAACCCATTATATGGTCCGTATGCCCAAATGTTTGGCCCAAATACAATTCTATGAAAGAATTTTATTTTGTGTGTTGTATAAGCTTAGTGTTTCATGTCAAATAGTGTATTTAATAAATTTTTATTATTTCAAAATATTAGGGTGTTACATTCTTCCCACCTTAAATAAATTGTGTCCTCACAATTTGATCTTGCACTCATAAATTTAGGGTTTGAATTTTGAAAATTCATTTGGTTAAAACCCACATTGAAAAAATGTTTAATACAATAAACTCTCAATAATATATAATGATATGTTTAGATGTTATATGTAATAAAAATATCATTGTATCTATGTATTATAATATTAGGGGAATGTGACTATAAAGGCAAAGATGAAAATTCTAAATAATTACAGAGAGTGATAGAGTTCTTAGTCACAAGAAATTGAATGATCTATAGAATTTTAAGGACCTAAAACTCATAAATCTATAATGATTTATATTTCCATTTGATTCCTCAGACATGAATGTAATAGGATAATTTTTTTCCTTATATCCTTTTCCAATATTTGATGAATTATTTAACTATCTATGAATATTATAAAATATGATTACAACAAATGTTTCTATTTTATAAGCACAATTTCATCATTTTTTTGTGCTTAAATCAAATTTCTGAATTAATCACATACTCCTAGAAATGAATATCAAAAAAATTCTATTACTAGATCTCTAAATTTATCATTTAATTGATCATAAGATCGATAAATTAGTGACAAGAAATTCTATCTGCCTCTAACTATTTTCTAAAACCAATATAGTTAGAAATAATTATTCAAAATAATTCATTAATCTCTAAAATGAAATAATAAAAATACTAGTTCATCATTAATATTTATTCAGCAATTAATTTAATAAAAATATTGAGACTCAGAGCTAACATACATGGATATTACATCTTTTTAGATGAATATTCATTAAATTACACAAACAAATACCCAAGGATCATAATAGCTTATTGCCTTTGAAACCTTGCAAAATATTATTCTAATACGGTGAAATATCTTTAATAATTCCCACTGAGATATTACTATTTATTACCCTAACATAAAATATTTATTCATAACACGAGGAAAGGAAACATAAGAAAGTGTGAGATCAGATTCATAATAAGGTAAAATAAAAGTGATATGCGAGTATGACATTTGAAAACCAAACTCTACATTTCAATGATCATAATCATAGTCCATGTAATGAATATTTCTTGTTCATAAGACATGAATCATATGAAAATAAAATAACATGGGAAATGAGGGAATAACATTAGAATAAGGCATAGAAATTTTGGTGTACACATAAGAATACAAAATAATTTTCATATTATTAAATGTGTGCAAACAAGACTGTCATAGTGGATAAACTCCTTTACTAAATTGGGTTCTCTTCCTATTCATTCCTTGTATTACTTTAATGGGTTAAATTTTAATTCCATTACTGTATTACTGAATCGGGATCACATCCCATTCAGCCATATATTAATAAAATATGTTCACTAACCATTCTCGCATAGAATTTCTGATCTGAGTTCAAGTCCTATTCCAAAACAATATTATTAAACTATGTTGACTTCCCATATCATCCCTATATATATCATGAGATATAATTCATTACCCAGTGCTGTTGAGGGAGATATAAGTCCCACCCATACATAATTAAATAAAATTGGTTACATAAATAATAAATCACATCATAAACTATTGAAAAGATAAATGTTTTATATTCATTTCACCATATAATTACTTCTCAAATGAAGCCGGTTTTATATGAATTTTATCATGGTGTAACTCATGGAAGAGAAAAGGGTTTCATAAATCAATTGCATATAAACCATAAACCATTAAAATAAATAATAATAATGGTGTACTTGGATCATATCCCTAGTAAAGAATGAACTATATTAAAGTATTTCATATTATATGGAGAAGGATTTTGAAATAATCACTTGAAACTTCTCTTAAGGAAAATAACTCCTATTTTAAAATCACTTTCAATAACATAAAACATTTTAAATATATTTTTCTCTTCAAACCAATTTGAAATTTTCTAAAACAAGTGTTAAAAATCATTTAAAATTTTTATAAGTAAAATATTATTTCCTCTTGGGAAAATGTTTTTTTAAAACATAGAACATTTTGTAAAACTTTTTCTTTGAAAATTTCTTTGAACACTTAAAAAACACAATTTGAAAAAAAAAATTAATTTTTCATAATAAAACTTTTTGGGTATTTGTTTTCATTTAAAATATTCAAAATTTATCATTTAAAATCGTATTTTAATATTTCTAGAGAAAATGGTTTTGAAAGATAATAGATTTTGACCAAAGAGAGAAATGATGTTAAATTTTCTTAAAAAAATGCATTCTGTAACATTTTAAGTACCAATGAATAAAAAAATTACACCATTACATGAATATATAATGAATAAATTTTGTAAAATGAAATTAATGAGAAATATTTAGAGTTATATCATTATATTTTAAAATTTGAGACTTAATCATAAATTATATCGACAAATGATGAGATTGTAACATAAATCTTTACACCTTTAGTAATATTAAATTATAATAGTCATGAAGTTATAAGATAAAATTAAATTCAAAATATCATTATTATAGATAAAATCATCATATTACATGTAAAGTGGGCTATATATAGACTACAAGAATGAATATAGGCATATAACAATGCATACATCTCAAAGAAGAAAAATTGAGACATAAAAATTTATCGATTTGGAGACATATGAATTGTAAACCAGGTGAAAGTGAGATCCTAAAAGGATATGTAAATACCAAAAAAATTAAATATGTATAAGAAAAAACGTTCATGTAATTTATATATACCACATTGAAAAAAATGGGTTGAATGTAACTTGAGTCCCACTAAAGAAAAAAATGAGATAAAAATCGCTTACCATAAGTCATGACTCTTGATATTCTCTTTCACAACTAACATTTCATAAGTATAAGTTTGTTATAAATATATTAATAAACCATATTCCCACATATAATATCATATATTATTTTCTTATGAATGTTTATTACCTGTTTAATATCAATTCCACGTTAAAGTTACTTTTTTGGTTTTAACTACATTATTTTTTGTAAAAGTTTTGATTAGTAATATAGTTGATTATATTACATTAATCATAATTTTATCAACTAAAAAATGAATAAAATGATATAAATATCATATATATTTAGAAAATATTTATTTATAACTATCCGTAAAATTTAGAGGTAGTAAGTGAAATTCACTATTCATGGAGACAGTAGGCCGTACGTATAGAAGAACTTTGTTTCCATTTTCATGACGTATTGAATGAGATAACATTAAATTATATATATATATATATATTATCATTATAATATCATTTTAGGTTTTATATATGAAATATGTCTATTAAACACATTCTTAATACAATCCAGGTATATCATGAATGAATCGTATCGCTTCGCGGGGCGGTAGTCCATTGTACACACCAGCTATGTTATCGTATTACAAAAAATAGAAATAATGAATTTATATGTGGTATAATAATTTTATAGGAATAATAATATCATAAATATTATATATATCATATATACACAATTTTACGTCATTATTACCAACCTTGAGAAGAGGTAATTGAAAATGAACGACATAGGTTCGTGAGGCGGTAGTCCTCCATAAACACGGATGATGATTTTGTAATGCATATGATGGGAGTTTGTGTATTTGTAGGTTATAACAATAACATAAAATTTCTAATTATATTGAATATACTAATGTTATTATATAATCAAGATATTAAAATAATTGAATTAAGTGGAGGAATATAAAAAATAAAACACCCATTTGAAGATCATAGCCTCTTCTTCGATTATCCTCATTGGGTTTGAACTAAATAACTTAAAAGAGGGGTTTATTCCCAAAATAAGGTTCTAGTATGAGTTTAGGAAAATTTTCAAGTGATTTGGGCAGATCATGGTTTTGAAAAATGACTAGAGATGTGTGAATAAATGGGGGAGTGAGTGTCGTTTTATAGTTGAGGAGGAGTGGTATTCTTGTAAATACTCAAAATAATTCACTATTGGGAGGTCAAGAATAAGTCAATTTGCTCAAAAATAGATAATTAGAGTTTATGAGGGATTATGTGATCTATAAAAACCACCAATTCACATTTTTTCACATGTTTTAAGCATTGGGTTCCTTAACTGTTACGTTTTCTTATTTTAACTTTTTGGTTATTTTAATTATGTTAACTAATTTAATACCCTACATAAAATTTTATTTAAGAAAAAGTAAGATTTGTAGCTATAAGATAATATGGAATAAATGAATCTAAATATTTTTTTTCTAATTTATAAATTATAAATACTATGTGTGTTTGAAAATAACATTTCCACAAGCATATGGAACACACAAAACATTACATTAACTATAACAGTGCTAACCTCGTTTTATCTATTTAAATGTCAATATAGTCATTATAATAGAAGAATTGGTACATTAATGCACCATAGTTTATATTTATTAATATTTAATAATCAATTTATATAATATTTTTTTTAATAATTATGAATCCATTAAAAAATTTAATTTATTGTAAATTGATATTAATTACAATTTAGACATTATTAATTTAATTTAAATTTAAAAAAATAATAAAAAAATAATAGAAATTGAATAAATTATTTTCACACTACTGTAAAATTATATATTCATATACAAAAAAAATTTAACAGAATAATTCATTAAACGTACCTAACTTTTAATTTTTTTAGTATCATTTAACTAAATTAATTATTATCTATATAACTTATGTGTTAATTTTTCATAAGAATTTAATGTTATTATAAAATCTATAAAAATTTAAAAAAAATTATCATTATAAAAAAACTCATTCATATTGAAAAATAATATTTATTTCGGAATTTTTTAATTTTTTCCAAATTCCAAATCCTTATAAAAATTAGTTGGAATAAATGTACATTATTAACTTTTTATTTAAAAAAGTTATTATATGTTAAATTTAAAGAAAAAATATCCCCAAAACCCATGAAAATATATCCTATGGTCATAAAGGTTGACATATGTCAGTCCAATGAATTTTAGAAAAGTTTTGGGTTAGTATTACACCTTATATTATATGATTAACTTCAAAGTAAAAAAGTATTCTCCTTTATCACTGTAATTTATTTTCAATGCTTTTCATTAATAATTATTGTAAAAAAAGATGTTTAACATAATATAAAGTATAAATTATGGTGAATAAAATAAATGTATCTATTTTTACATATTCCATTAATATAATTAGATTAAATAAATTTAAAAATAATCCTGTAGACATAAGAAGAATGAAGGATTTTAAAGTGAAAATGTTCAAAATATAATAATGTTTTTATATCAAATTTAAAAATAAAATTTACTCCAAGGAACAAATTTTTATTAATTTATATAAATATTAACTATTTATAATTTAAAACAAACCCAAAATGTGGTTTCTCAATATAAATATATTATTCAAAAATGATGTTTTCAATTAAAATTCGGTAATTTTAATATTCATCAAAAAAGACACTTATCATAAATATAAATATAATTCAAACCAAGATAATTTTAATGTTTTTATTTCCAAAATTATGTTTTATTTTTTCCACAATTTTTTATAAGTGATAAAATTAATTTTTGAATTACGTGCTCCAAGCATGATTAACTAATCTTTTAGAAAAATACTATTTTTTAGAAATCATTCCTTTTTATTTTCAATATTTTTATTTTATTTATAGTCAATATATAAATATTAAACGTATAATATATATTTTTAAAATTTAATTAATCTTATTCATTCCATCAATTCTAATCGATATGTGATAACTATCATATTAAAAAATAATATTAATTGTTTAATATCCTTACCCCAATAGCTCAGAGCTTGTGCCTTACATCATTAAATTGGAATTTAAACTAGGAATAAACATCCCGGTGCACCGAATAGTTTAGTAGGATTAGAAAACCAAATATATACATACAGTCAACATTATAACTTGAAATGAAATACATCGTAGAAACTCCTTTGGAAACACTCAAAGTTTTCTATATTATCTTTGCATGTAATTCATAAAATTCATCTTAGAATCCTAGGGAAAATAAACATAAGAAAGGAGAGATCTCAGATTCTTAGTAACGGATAATTAATATAGGGGAATCATAAATAATAAGGCATGATGAATAACTAAAGAACTTGTTCCATTAAAACAAAATTTTGGGAGTAATATGACCGAAATAAAAGATAATAAAATAATGCCATAATAAAATATATTCATGGGTATTATAATCGTTTAATAATCATATAGACTATAAATTAATAGTTCTATAAGTATTGAATGCATAGTTTAGGACATCATAATCATATTTTCAATGCCTCATCCAAGACACCATATATAATGGGTAAAAACACATGGTACATTGTCCCATGAGACCCACTGATGCATCAAGGGGATATTGAAGGCCCAACCCATGACATACTAAGTCAAATTAATTCCTTATATGAAAAGGTATAATCATAAAAAACATATACAAATTAAATTTAAATAACTTTCTCCAATCAATAAAAAGAATCACTAACCATTTTGACAAGTATGGTGAATGGTATCAAGACAACACATCCCTAGTAAAACTATTTATAAGCCATTAAATAAAATCTTTATGATGATAAAAATAAGAGATAAACCTAAATAAATAATAAAATTAAATATAGGTGTTGAAATAGAATAAAACACTCTAATAAAATCATGAAAGAATTCTTGATAAAAATACCATTTTTTACTTTTCAAAGAAGAGTTCTTTTGGAAAATTCCTATGTTTTTTTCTTTTTATTTTATATAAAACAAAAAATGAACAACTACTTTTTTTCATGATTTTTATTTATTTTAGAACATTAACGGTGTATTAAAATAGATTATGTATGGTACATAAAATGGGTATGAAATGGAGATGTTCAATTTAATCGGGCTTCTGTATCGAGGAGAAATGATAAGGGAACCTTCTAAAACATTAATAATTCTATCAAATAATTTTGAAATTATCTGTTTTTATTATTTTTTAACACACACACACACATATATTATTTATAATAATTATATAAAAATAATTAATAATTTTATTATTTTATTGAGAAAGAAAGAAAAACCTAAATGAAAACGAAGGTTCGGAAAGAAATCCCTTACCATATGTCTGAATATGTTCTGCACTTGTCCTTAACATCTAGGATAATCAAATTATGTCCATAAATTAATAAATTAATAACCTTATCTACATTTTTTATATTTTTTATAATTTTATTATGTTTATTTATGTTCTTTTTGTTGAGTTATATGATACAGTTTTATTTCTTGGGAGCATTTGTTTCCATGGTTTTAATGATCAATATAGTTATATATGGGTATGGAAGTTCATATGGAATGGGTATAATTATCTATAATTAAATTTATATTATAATTACGAACAAAAAATAGTTTAATTGGTATTATTTATTATTTCGTTTCAATATATGAGGACGAATCAATAATGATAATTATTTTTCTTAATTTTAGTGGTTTTACGATCATAATGAACTTCTTTTGTTCTGTTTTTTAATATCATATTTATACATAGTGGTTGTAGAACCATACATAAGATATAATAAATATTTTATATTCTTGTTCATCCATAAATATTTCTTCATTTCCATCCTTGAAGGAGTAATTAATGAATGAATATTTGTCATCCACAAAGGTTGTAAATCCGCACCTCTTAGACATCAATTTCTTTTTTAAAATGAAAGAGATAGAGAGAGAGAGAGAGAGTTAGGAGATTGATGATGGATTTATGATTAAAATGATATAATTATATTTTATATATATGATATTGGAGTTATCATGATTGTATATAGGAGGTGAGGAGTGAATAATAAAAGAAAATAACTTGAAAAGAAATTAAATGGAAAATGAAGGGGACTTTACCGCTGAAATACTTCTCCTTAAGAACCTCCTTATGGGAAGGGGTTTTAGACTTTTGGAAAGAACCAGAGCTCCTGGATATGGAGAGAGACTAGGTAAGAGTATTTGGGAACAATTTTGACAAGCTTTAATTCTTTAAGGCATGATGAGAAGAGGGGTGAAGGCTGGTTTTTATAGTGTAGGAGAGGGTGATTTCCCATTATTTAAATCATTATTTTATTAATTTTATCATGACAAGAAATAGTTTGGATTCATGTGACTAAATATAGAAATAAATTCATGATAGTTCAAACCATGGTTTCTTACATCATCCATGACTCATGGAATAGGGTATTTAGCTTATAATGTATTTATATTGTTAATTATTGTATTATAATATTCACTAAAAATTCAACTAATTCTGAAAAAATACAAAAAATTCACCTTTTCCATATTAAGACGTATATTATTGGAAAATTAAATCCATTTTATAAAAATATTTTTCTAAATATGATAAATCTAATTTTTAATTACAATCATTATTTACTAAAAAAATATAGTTCAAACACATAATTTATTTTATCACTTCCCAAAAATAACTACGGTCTCATGAAATTATCCTAAAAGCATAAGACAAGAAAATATAGATTTTTGAATAATTTTTATGAAAACGAATTAACTTTTAAATCATTAAAATTGCGTAACTCAATATTTAGGACTTAAAAAATACCAATAATTAAATATTAATTTTTAAAATATTCATTTACATACAATATGATATAATTATTTCATAATTTCGTTTATGAGATGGGATAATTTTATTTATGCCTTAATGGGTGATTTTACTATTCATAAGGGTCATATAGCTATTCATAAGGGTAAAATTACAAATCAAAATGGTCAAGTTACTATTCAACAACAAATAAGTTGATCCTATCGGACTCTAAATATCATACAGATCACAACCGTGTATGTCTATTTTTTGAAATTCAGAATATAAAAGAGGAAAAATTATGGTTCATGGCTAAGTTATAACTATCATGTTAAAATAATTATAATAAAAATGAGTTTTTTATCAGAGACACTATATTGTATGTATTACATTCTAAATTAATTAATTTGTATTCTTTACAGTGTTACATTATCAAAACATTCATAAATTTAATCCTCAAAATTCTTGAATGTTACCTCATAAAAATATATAGTCAGTTCTTCATAATATGTTCCTCAGGATCCCACATCCTATAATGACCCAAAAATTACATACAAAGATGTTACATCAAAATTGAAGAATATTCGTTAAAAATACAACCATGAAAGAAATGAAGTGCATAGGTTGTTGGTCGGAGTAGGACACTCAGGGGGATGAGTTGAGTTCTTATAAACAATTTTGTTTTTAAAATATTTATTAAGAGTCCCCAATTAAAACTAAAAATAGGCTAGTTAACCAATGTGGAAGATTTGTAATAGTTTTGAAAATTTTATTAATTTATAAAAACATTGAATAATTCTCAGTTATAGAAATTTCAATGATTGATAAAGATTTTCAAAGTAATTTACTAAATAAAAAATAGTTATAATCTATAATTCCCCAACACTAGAATCCTAAATCCAGTGAATTATTTTTAATACATTGGCATGATTACATGGAATCAAATCCCAGAGGACTCATCAGTTAGTAGTATAAGAAAATAGATTACATACATGAACAATTAATTACAATTCCAAACATAAAAAAGTAAACATAGATAATTAATTGAAACACCATTATTCTCCTAGAATATCACTGCATAAATATCATACAACACTTCATTTCATCCTAAGAAAATAAAACACAATAAAGGGTTGAGATTAGATTCCCAGTAATTGTACACAATATAGTGGAAGCTAGCATAGAATTTAAATTCAGGTTTTAAAACTGATACAAAATCCTTTTAAAACATTATCTTCAGCATAATATGGAATAGATAAATCAAATAATTCCATTTAGAAATTCAGATTGATATTCTACTAGTCGAATAATCCCATGTAATATTGATAACTAGTTTCCTAATAAGTGAATGCATAATGTCAGACGTCTAAAATATACAGATATATCCCCAAGATAGCTACTTTCAAAATCTATCCTCATTACAGTTTATGTCTTTGGGTAGAAACTCATCTGATTTATGTCCAGATCTATCCTCCTGACAATCTAAAACTACATGGGAACAAACACGAAAGATTTTTCACCCACAAATTTTGTCTCATGAGACCAACCGATGCATCATGTGACATTCATTAACTGATACCTCAAACATTATATACCAAGCCCAATTCATTCCTCACCTAAAAAGTGTGAAATAAAACCAATGAAAACATTCATATTAAAACTAGCATACAAAATGTTAATACATTGACCATATACCATGAAAGGAATCAAAGTAGCACATACAAGTCCATTATATCATAAATCCTTCAATACAATATGGAAGATTGAATCAGTATAAATAAATCTCAATTAATTACAAAATTCAATAAAGATATTGACATAGATGAAAATAATTTGACAATATCATTAAAAATGATTGAGGGAAATATCTCCTTTTTACATTGAAATACTTTAAAATCCATGTAATTATAATATAAAAAAATTATTTTAAAAAGAACTTTGTAATATTTTAAGGTAATCTTAAAAATGTAAAGGCTTCATGATTCTGGAAATTTCCCCTCATGCCGTATAAGTTAAAAAAACATTCTTTAATTAATTTTTTGAAAAGGACATAAAGTACCTCATATGGTGTGTGATAGAACGATTCCATTAAAAATAATTATTAAAAGTCCAAAATGGTTAAAAATTACTTAAAATAATTTTCAAGGGATATTTATAATATTTTTAAATACAGTTTTAGGAAACATGGACAAGGATGAAAAAGATCTCCTAGTAAATACTTACTTATAAACAAGCTTTGATAGTAATGAGATTAAAAAATTACCACATACATAAAATCCTTAAAAGAGATATTTTTTTAAATCATGTGAATGAAATTAAAAATATACATAAAATTTTCTTTATAATACTTTTTATACATATGCATAAATTTGAATTAAAATATAAAGAATATTGGAAATGGATAAAGGATTAATTCTTCAAACCCTTAATGAATCCCATACCACTTTGAACATTTAAATAATAAGCCCAATATGTTCAAATAAATCATTGAATACCATGAAGATAAATTTATTCATGATATAAAATATTATAGGGAAAGTGCGTACACCACATACAACACAAAGGTGGTGTAAATGGCTTATATCTCACAAAAATCAAAAGTGATATGAAATTCCATTACCGTATGTTTGATTTACTCCATAGGTGTCAGAAACTCTTGTATAGTGGTTTTACAAATATTATTAACTTATACTGAAGTCATATTAATATTCATGTCACACCCCATGATTTCATAATATGTAATATTTTCAATGTAATTCAAAAACATGGGTTATACGGAATGCCGAGTTCGAGCGCAACACGACTTACCAAACAAGCCTTTCAAAAAGAGGTTATGAATAGTATTAACTAACTTTTGAATGTTATATACTCCATATAATTTTATAATCCATATTATCTATTTTTTAGACATAATATAAGAACAAATTCATTTTTTCAGATAAAAGAAGTATTTAAAAAAAATGCAATTTTACCGCCTTTTATTGAATAACCCTTTTTAAAACCAATATTTGACACATTTATATATTAAATTTAATGAAATTAATCTCTTATTTATAATTTTGACAAAAATATTTAGTTTTGATAATATTTTGGTACTTTTCTGACAACTTTCATATTTTGATTAATAGTGAAAAATCATAAACTTTAATTGAAAACAATTTTTTTAATCGAAATAATTTGTTATGCTAAATTATTAATTTTAAGGGTTTATATGTATAATTAGATTATATTTTTATTATTTAATACAATTTAGTTCATTATAAGTAATTTCACATTTAAATTTGACATAAACACAAGTCAATCTTTTGATAGTTTTTACTTTTTAAAAACCCGCATTTTCGTTTTGACAACGAGAATTAGTTTTAAATTAATTAATTCAACTTTTATGTTTTTAATTTTTGAAAATAGAATTTATTTTTGAATTTTTAATATCAAAATTGGATTAGGGTTAATTTTTGTTGTTTTCTGAACACTTTCAATTTTTGATGAATAGAGAAAACATTGTGTTATTATTTACAACAAGCCTTTAATTTAAATTTTTTTATTTTATTTAAATTTATTTTAAGTAAAAATAGATATATAATAATTTATATAAGTTAAATGTATCTCATTGGAGTCATTTTTCAATAAAATTAGATGTATAAAATTTTATTGAACTTTTTAACGTCTTTTACCCACCTTCTAGGCACATTTGCATAAAACCAAATTTTACCACTTCTGTGAATTTAATTTTAAAAAATCCAAGAGAAAAGGTTGAAATCAGTAAGTAAAATTTGGTTTACTAAGATGAAAATAATTTTTGGTGAATAGAAACTTTTGACTCTTATTTACCACGATTAAAAGTAAATATGGTAATTAAAGGTAAAAATGATATTATAATTATCCTAACACATTTCCTAATTCTATTGGATAAGTGTATTTCAACCAAAACTAAACTTTGGATTAAAATATGATCATTTTGGTCCACTTGGATTAGACTAGGACATTTATTATTATTTTATTTAAAGAAAAGTTAAAAGTGTTAAATCCAAAATTTAATAACAAAACTTTTTTTAATATAGGTTTATACATAAGATAAATTCTACTATAATTTTTTATCATAAAGATAAAAATATTTTCAACATATTGGTATTTTATTTATAATTTTAGATATTAAATAAGGAAATTTATTTATGACATAATAATGATGCAGTAATTACATTATCAATGAAAGATTAAAATAATTGATATTATAAATAAAACAAATAAATCCAAATTGAGACTTTTGATGACATCCACTAATTTAAGAGGATAATATGACGTTTTAGAGGTGATTAAATAAATTTTTTTAAGTGATAAAGTTATTATTACTTTAATAAAAACAAAATACAAAATAGTGTCAAAATTGACATAAATGAGTTTTTAAAAAAATACTGTATAATTAATTGATATAGTAATTATAAAAATCTATGGTTTTGATGATGGACATAGATAAGGTTATGTATATCAATTATAAACCATTTTGCATTCTCTTGTCTTTTTTATTGTAATTTTATTAACCATTTATTATAATAATACAGAAGGACATGGTTAAAGTTAAACTATTTAATTAAGAGTTAAATCTAAACGATATAGTTAATATGGTGACCTAAAATGTCTAAAACCAATTGGTTGAGCATATTTGGACCCATAACCACATTATATTTGAAATAAATAAATATTGAGCTTTTATAAACCGAAAATGATTTTATAATGAATTAATATTTCGAACTTTTCCTAAATTGACCCTCACCTCTCTTATAAAAGTGTAATTCCAATTATCTCAAAATCACACCTCAAAGAAATTTACCTCGGGAAACCCATACCCAAATCTCCTCCCATGATCCCAAAATACACCCTAAAGGCCTTCCCTCAAGTATAAATCCAACCAAATAGCCCTTTTGTTCAAATCAAAAGAAAACACCCAAATAAGAGGTATTTATTTTATCACCTCTTTCAAAGATCTTTTCTACTTCCACATTCTATTTCTTTGTTATTTCCATACCAAATTAATAACTCCAGTACCTTATACATACTATGATGTTATTATAATTATGTTACTACCATACTCATTATTCTATCCATCCTATGAATGGTAATTTCACCATGACTGCGCACGTACAGCTTATTGTCTCCACACCGTGGTGTAATTTGTTATTCAACACTATGTTATTTGGATGGATATAATGATGAGTAATATGTTTATAAATAATGAAAATAACATGCTAATTTATATTTACAATTCATATACCATACAATTCCACAGATTTTAATCATTCATGAAATGACATTGTCGCTCGTGTGTATGTACGACTTACCATTTCCACGATGCGATTAGATTAATTTCCAGGTTCACCATTCAACAATGATTATAAAAATATATATTATTAATAATTATGTAATATATGACATAATAATTATACTTGAGATATATATATATATATGTATGTATGTATGTATGTATGTATGTCTGTTTGTATGTACTTATATATATCTTATTCACTTACTGCTGTTCAAAACAATATGAAAAAGGAAATAGTTCTTATGTGTGTGTACGGACTTTCGTCTCCATAAACAGTGTTTTAAATTTCATATATCTATCTATTATACATATTATTATTCTAAAAATATATTATATATAAATCATGTTTTATATTATAAAACTATTTAAATCATGATCTAAATGATAAGATCAAGAATAATAAGTTAAAACACGTATGATAAAGAAAGAAATTATTACCCAAAATGTTAATTTAACATGGGAATCATTATTAAATTGGTAGTATAAAGCCATAAATGAATATTGTATGATATAAAAAAAATAAATATGGTTCTGTTATAAATTAATAACATACTATGGACATTATACAAGAGGTTAAACATACCATCGACCAAAGGAAAGAGTAAGTATGGGTTAATTCCTCAATCCCATTATTTTTCGATATTGTTTATTTGTAAGTATTTTTTGGGACATATTTATTATCCATTTCCATGTTTCATTAAATAAATTTAAAAATGGTTATTTTAAGGTAATCATTAACTAAAAAATCATTTTAAATGTTTTAAATATCTGTTCTCATAAATCTTTCTCATTAATGTCCATGTTTTCAAAATGGTTTTAAGGATTTATTTATATGAACGTGATTAATTTAAAATGTTAATTCCTTTCAAAAGTTTCAAACTCTTATGGAACACTTTCATTAAAAAAATATATTTTATGTGACTTCCTTTATAAATGTGCGACTTTTAAATGATTTCACAAAAAGGGATAATTCTCTCAAAAGGCTTTACTGATCTTTTTCAACTATGTCAACATTCTTTTTTTGGATATTATTCTTGATTAAGGTTTATTTATTATAATAAAATCATCCACATCATACTTAATGAGTTATGATATGTTTGACTATTGGTATTCTATTTTTATACCCTTCATGATTTATGGTTGAAGAATTGACAATTCTTATGTACCTTTTAATACGAAGTTTTATGTTTTGTTTCAACATTTTCATATGAAAAATGCAGTGGACTTATTAAATGTTGGGTGAGGCCCGCTATATCCCCTCGATGCATTGGTAGTTCTCATGAGACAGACTACTATCTTGTCACAAGGCCTTGACAAAAATATTATTTTTAGTCATGGCACGAGGCCTTTATTATGTGCTAATAATGTCCGGTGTTAGGCATTCCATCAATATGAAATTAATTATTACATGTGATTATTAAACTAGTAGAATATACATGTGCATGTTTATATGATAATTTATGATTTAGTTTTTCTATATTATGTTCATGTTTATTTTTAAAAGTTATTTTTTATTACATATCTTTCCTTAAAATCTTAAAGCTTCCGCTAAATTATTTACCCTTACTTAGCATCTGATCTCACCCCTTTCTTATGTTTTGTTTTCCCAAGATTTCAAGAAGTGAATTATATTTGATATGAATCATTAATCTAGGGGAATAATTTCATTCTCAATGGATTATTTATGTTGTGTTTTGTGATTGAATTTCTAGTGTAACGTTCATGTATGTAATCTATTTTCCAGGACTACTAAACTGATCAGTCCTTCTGGACTTGATTCCTTGTAATCCAATGCACTTGCCCCAGTCATCTGGGGTTAGGGCGTTACAATTGGTATTAGAGTAAGTTTTGTACAAAACATGGAAACTAGATTTAGAAAAACTCTGATTAGAGAATGTTACCCTAAGATAGAATTTCAGGATTAGTATAGAAGAACTTCCTAGAATTTGGGTAATGTAGAGATTTTTTTTGTATTTTCCAAACAATACATAATTCTATGGATACAAGTATGTAGAGGCGGAATTGGAATAGATGTACCTTGGAGTAAAAACTATGATAAGGAGTTTTGGGCTTGACCCAGGGTATCCGGAAACACAAAAACGGGCCTTGCAGCACTCTTGGTTACAACACTCCTAGGGGATATGCTTAAGATTATTCAAATTTTCTTTACAAGACCTTATAAAATATTTAAGAGAAAATACGTCCTCAAATAAAACATTTTTTATGATTATAGATTATATACACAATATTTTCAATTTAAGTTAGGTATTTTACATGTTTGTAATTATGCATTGTGATTCATAATCTAACCTTGTGTATGAAATTTTAGAAATGGTGCCCAGTAGAAGGAATGAGAACTCCATTAATACATATGATCCAATGAGTAAGAAGGAACTTATACTTCGTGTTATTAATACAACATTTAGAAGGGAAATAGTCTCCCTTGTATTCTCATCATATGAAGAAATAATATCATGTCATAACAAGATATGTAAAGAATTATCTGAGTCCTATGGCTTTAAAGGGAATCAAGAGATGAAATGAATGGTAGAGAGAACAATAGATAAAGGAAATATGGGAAAGAAGGATTTTCTCATATGTGATAACTTTGGAAATAATCACCTTTGTAAATGTTTTAAGGAATGGGAGTTTTTTATAAGTTTGGAGAAAAAGGACTCCAAATACGTGATTTCAAGTGTATGAAAATGGTTTTAAATGTACAATGCTTCATCTGCAAAGAGTTGGGACACTACATGAATAAATGTCCAAATCATTAGAGTATGCCCCAAGTGATGCTATTAGATAATAATCAAGTTAGTATACTACCACCGATAAAGAGGAATGACTAGTGTTCTAATGTTGTTATTAAATAATTATTTCATTTGAGTGTCATATCAAAGATGTACTAGTTATATGAATTATGGAAATAAATATGGATTGTACTGCATTACTATTTCATTGATGATTTGAGATTATATGGTTCTATGAAAAGTGACTCAATATCAAGTTAAACGTTTTTGGAAAATACATGGTTGAATTAAATAAAAACATTAATATGATTATGATACTGAGTTAGTGATTTCGGAATAAGATGTGATTGATTTGGATAAATTATATTCGATATTATTGACTACTTTGGAACTGATTAATTGTTTGTTTATTCTATTATTGTTGGAGTTTACAAAATTTTGGGTATAATGAGTATATCCAGTATTCTATAATGAATAAGGTAGCATGAATTTAATCAATAATGTTTTATTGTAATATAGGGTGTTAAAATGTTTTTAAAGAATACATGATTAAGGTATTCACATGTTATTATGTGGAAAAAATGGTTTTCATTATGTTTACCTTCGTTATAAATTTTTGACTGTGAGTTTGGATAAAATTATTTTGGATAAATCTAATGGTTGAAATAGATTATGTTTGACATTGTATACTATTATTATGGTTAAATCATTTCTTAATATTTTTTTTTATTTTTATAAAAATGGAATCTCGGAGGTCGGGCGACCACCCATCGCATCCAACAAGGCCATGAGATTTGAACCCGCAACCGAAGGGCAACAAGCGTGCATCACCTACCACTGGCCTATGTGATTTCCTGGTTTATATAATGTTGTTTTTTGTAATATTATGAAAAATAAATTGTAAATTCATTATTTTTGGAACCCTATACAATTAGGATAAATAGAATATTTTTGAATTCTACTATCTTTTTAGGTGAAAGATGATTTGGTTGTAGGAATTAGTTTTAGGATGAAACTCTACATATCAAGTATATTTTTTCCACTTATTATATGAATAAATTAATTCTTAAACTTTAGGGAATGGATTTTAAAAACAAAAATGTGTTATTCTAATACCTTATGTTTTGTTGAACCGATGATATTTTAAATCATCATTGATTAATGGCTTTGAGGCCCTCAATTTTACACTTGTTTGTGGTTAATGACCACAATCACTCCCAATAAATATTTACATTTTCATCCAATTATGTGTCTCTAATTTCTAAAAATGTTCTCCTAGTCGAGATCATAATTTGGTGGGGACATTTTCATATCCCTTCCCTCTTATTAAGTCTAAATTTTAATACCCTAATTTCTGATGTGAGTTTTTCACAATGGTATATTACTATTTTTAACCTTTTATGTTGGAAGAAAAATTTCAAATTAAGAGGACGCAATTTATTGAAGGAGGGAATAATATAACACACCAAGATTTTAGAGTACATTACCTCTTCAATTTAATTCAATAATTTGCGCTACACACAACACTAAGTTCGAGCGCACCACGACTTACCAAACTAGCCATTCAAAAAGAGGTAATGAATTGTAATAACTAAATTTTGTATTTTATATACTCTATATAATTTTAGAATAAAAATTATTTTTTTATTAGACATAATATAAGAGAAAATACATTTTTCAGTTAAAAAAAGTATTTTTCAAAAAATGCAATTTTACCGCGTTTTAATGGATAACCCTTTTTAAAACCAATATTTGAAACTTTTATATATTCAATTTAATGAAATTAAATTCTTCATTTTAAGTGGTACATAAAAATTTAGTTTGGATAAATGTTTGGAAAAATTCTAATAACTTTCATATTTTGATAAATTGTTAAAAATACTAAATTTTAATAGAAAACAATTTTTTAATCAAAATAATTTATAGTGTAAAATTATGAATTTGAATGGTTTGGAAGTATAATTAGATTATATTTATATCATTTAATAAAATTTAGTTTATTATAAGTAATTTCACATTTAAATTTGACAAAAACACATGTCAATTTTTTGATAGTTTTTACTTTTTTAAAACCTACTTTTTGGTTTTGACAACAAGAATTAATTTCAAATTAATTAATGAAACTTATATGTTTTGAATTTAGTAAAATTGAATTCATTTATGAATTTATAATATCAAAATTATCTTAGGTTAAATTTTTGATCTTTTATCTGAAAACATTCAATTTTTGAGGAATAGTGAAAGACAATGCGTTATTGTTTAAAACTGATTTTTTTATTCAAATAATTATTTAATTTATTTAAATTTATTTTTAGTCAAAATATATATATAATACCTATATAAGTTTAATTTAATTAATTGGAGTCATTTTTTAATAAAATTAGATATACAAAATTTTATTGAACTATTTAACGTCTTTTACCCACCTTCTAGGAACATTAGCAAATTTACATAAAGCATAATTTTACTACTTCTGTGAATTTAATTTCAAAAATACGAGTGATAGAGTTAACATGTGTAAGTAAAATTTGGTTGATTAAGATGAAAATAATTTTTGGTGAAAAGTAACTTTTGACTTTTATTTTCCACGATTAAAAGTAAAATAGGGCAATTAAAGGTAAAATGATATTATAATTACACTAACACATGTCCTAATTCTATTAGATAATTGTATTTTGACAAAAATAAACCTTTGGAATAAAATATTGTCCTTTTGGTCCACTTGGATTAGATTAGGACATTTATTATTATTTTATTTAAAGAAGAGTTAAAAGTGTTAAATTCAATGTTTAATAACTAAACCATTTGTAATATAGGGTTATAAATAACATAAATTCGACTATAATTGTTCATAGGATATCTAAAATTATTATCTAAATAATGGTATTTTATTTATAATTTTTATAGATTCAATAATTATATTTATTTATGACACAATGATGATGCAGTAATTACTTTATCAATGAAAGATTAAAATAATTGATATTATAAATATAATAATAAATGTAAATTGAGGCTTTTGATGCCATCAATTGATTTAATAGATTAATATGACATTTTAGGTTTGATTAAATAAATTTTTTTCATGTGATAAAGTTGTTATGACTTTAACAAAAACAAAATACCAAATCGTGTCTAAATTGACATAAATGATTTTTTTAAACAAATACTATATTATTAATTGATATAGTATTTATAAAAAACATTGGATTGGAAAAAGGACTTATATAAGGTTATATATATCAATAACTAACCACCTGGGTTTTCTTTGATATTTATTGTATGTTTATTAACCATTTATTATAACAATACAAGAGGACATGGAAAATGATAAAATATTTAACTAATAGTTAAAATCTAAAAGATATTGTTAATATGGTGAACTAAACTTGTCTAAAACATATTGGTTGAGAGGATTTAGTCCAATCCCCACAATATAATTGAAATAAATTAATTATTATTCACTAGAAACCGAAAATTATTTCATAATAAAATAATATTTCAAACTTTTCCTAAAGTGACCCTCACCTCTCTTATAAAAGGGTACCTCCCCTTCTCTCAAAATCACACCTCAAAATACATTTTTCTTGGCCATGACCTTCCCAAATATCCTCCCAAATTCCCTCACTTCATTCTAGAGGTCTTATCTTGAGCCGAAATCCAACCTAAGAGCCTTTTTTTTCAAATCAAAACGAAACAGCCAAAGAAAAGATAATTATTTTATCACCTCTTTCAAAGTTCCTTTCTTCATCCACTTTCTATTTATTTTTTATTTCCATACCAAAATAATAAATCCAGTACCTTCTATATATTGTGATTTAATTATCAATATGGTACATCTATACTCATTATTCTATCCATCATAAGAATTATAATGTCACCATGCGTGTGTACATACGGTTTACTATATCCACGTCGTGGTGTAATTTATTATTCAACACTATGTTATTTTGATTGATATAATGATGAGTAATATGTATATAAATAAATAAAATAACATGATAATTTCTCTATAAAATTAATATATCATACAATTAAATTCCTTTTAATCATTAAGGAAATGATATAGTCGCTTGTGTGTACGTACGACTTACCGTCTCCACAACACGATTAGATTCATTTCCCGGTTCACCATTAAATTATTATTATAAAAATATATATTTTTAATAATTATGAAATATATGGCATAATAATTCAATTAGATATATATATATATATATGTACATACATATATCTTATTCACTTACTTCTATTCAATATGATATGAAATTAGAAACACCGTTTATGCGTACATACGACCTACCATCTCCATAAATGGTTTTTTCTATTTCATATATGAATCTATAATACATAATTATATTATAAATATATATTATATATAAATTATGTTTTATATTATGGAATTATTTAAATCATGGTCAAAATGATATGATCACGAATTTTAATTTAAACCACGTAAGATAAAGAAAGCGAGTATTACCCAAAATGTAAATTAAACATGGAAATAATTATTAAATGGGTAGTATAATGTCATAAATGAATAATGTATGATATAATAAATATGAATATGGTTTTGTTATAATTTATTAACATAATATGGTCATTATATATGAGGTTAAACGTACCCTCACCCAAAGGAAAGTGCAATGTAAGGGTTAATTCCTCAATCTCATTATTATCCGAGATTGTTTATGTGTAAGTATTTTCTGGGGACTATTTATTATCCATTTGTATGTTTCATAAAATACATTTCAAAATAATTATTTTAAGTCACACTCTAACTAAAATATCATGTTAAATGTTTTAAATATTTATTCCTCTAAATTGTTCTCATTAATATCAATGTTTTCAAAAAAAAAAATTAAGGATTTATTTATATGGACATGATTTTTTTAAATGTTAATTCATTTAAAAAGTTTCAAAGTGGTATGATATGATTTAATTTTAAAATATATTTTCAATGAATTCCTTTATAAATTTGTGACATTTAAATGATTAAAAAAAGAGATATTTCTCTTAAAACATTTTACGGATATTTTTAAACCATGTCAACTTTCTATTCTAGATATTATTCTTAATTAGGGTTGATTTATTATAATAAAACCTTCCATTTTGTATCGAATGAGATATGATATGTTTGGTTGTGGATGTGCTATTTTTATATCCTTCATGGTTTATGGTTGATGTATTGACATTTTGTATACTAGTTTTAATACGAATTTTTATGTTATGTTTCATCATTTTCATATGAGGAATGTAGTGAATGTAGTAAGTGAAGGGTGGGGCCCGCTATAGACTCTTGATGCATCGGTAGGTCTCATGATACAAACATGTTTCTTGGAACAATTCCTTGACAAAAATTTTATTTGTAGTATTGTCATGAGGCCTTGACTATGTGGTAATGATGTCTATGTTAGGAATTCCCTCGTTATGAAATTAATTATTACATGTCATTATTCAACTAGTAGAATATACATTTGCATGTTTATATGGTAATGTTTGATTTATTTTCTCCATATTATTTTCAACTTTATTTTTAAAAGGTTGTTGTTTTTATTACACATATTTCCTTAAATGTTTATATCTTCCACTAAATTATTTACCCTTACTGATCATCTGAGCTCACCCCTTTCTTATGTTTTGTTTTCCTAGGATTCCAAGATGTGTATTATATTTGATATGCATGATTAATCTAGGGTAATAATGGAGTTCCCAACAGATTAATTATGTTGAGTTTTATGTTTGAATGTGTAATTTAATTTTCATGTATGTAATCTATTTTCCAAGACTACTAAACTGATCGGTATTTCGGGACTTGATTCCTTATAATCACGCCAATGTATTAAAAACATTCACTGGATCCATGCTTTGGGGGTTATCATGTTACAATTCATGATATCTTATATTATTTATTTTTTACTTTATATTACCCATTTGTTAATAATTTCCATGTTTAGGCAACATTTTTGGTAATAATCGCTTTCTTTATCGTATGTGTTTTAACTTGTTATTCTTGATCATATTACTCAGATTCTGATTTACATACTTCTAGAATATAAAACATGATTTATATATCATATTTACTCAGAATATAAATATGTACAATTGATAGATATATGATATGGAAAACAAAATTCATGGAGACGGTAGGTTGTACGTACGCATGAACGCTATTTCGTTTTCTTATAATATTGAATGAAAGTATGTGAATGAAATATGTACATATATATATATATATATATATATATTTATTTATTTACAGTAGAATTATTATTTCATATATTTCTACTTATTAAAAAATATGAATATAATAATCATTATTTAATTGTGATTGTTGAAGATAAATATCATCCCATTGTGGAGATGGTAAGATGTACAAACGCATGAGTTATGGTATCATTTAATTAATGGTTAATTTTTAAGTAGTTGAATATAATTTTAATTGTATAGAAACAATATATTAACATTTTTATTATTTAAATCTTTTATATTCAATGTTATTCCCATAAAAATATTTTAAGGATGAAAAATAGTTTACACCATGGTGTGGATATGGTAAGCTATACATACGCATGCACGGTCGTATTGGTAGACTTGATGGCCTTTTATTAGAGGGAGGAGTGGTAGTTTCGGAATTTGTTGAAATTTTATTTTATTATAAATATATATTTCAAATTATAGTAGCTCCAATGTGATTTATTTATAGGATAAGATGAGGATGGGTCTATGTCCTCTCAACCAATAGGATATAGATATGTTTAGGTAACAAAATTAACCTTATCATTTGGCTTTAACCCTTAGTTAAATAAATTAACTCTTACCATGTCTTCTTATAATTTTATACTATATGGTTAATATAGTTACTATAAAATGACAAGTGAACCACAAGTAGACAATTAGTTACATTGGAATCATTATATATGTTATTTGGATGAATCTTAGATTTATTAGACTATTATATAATTTAATAAAATAATATTTTTTTAAAAACTAATTTATGTCAATTTTAAAATTATTTAGTAATTAATTTTTGTTAAAGTCCTAAAAACAAGATTCCATAGAACCGTATGCATTAAATAAAATATAATATTTCATATTCACCCATAAAATTATTGTGTGCCATAAAAAGCTTCAAAATAAAATTATTTTAATATTTATAAATTTGTTTAAATCATTCATTAATAAGGGAATCATTGCATCATCATTTTATAAAAAATAAACATTTTTATTTAATTTCATAAAATTATTAAAAAATATAATGATGTAGAATATATTTCAAAGTGTTCCAATGAATATTTATATTTGAAATTGTCTTATATATATCACTATATTAAAAATGGTTTATTTATTAAATTTTGAATATGACTCCATTAACTATTCTTTAAATAAAATATAATAAATGTCCTAATCTAACACATGTGGATTAAAAAGTATCATATTTCCAACCTAAGGTTAATTTGGGTCAAAATACATATATCCAATGAAATTAGGAAATGTTTTAGGGTAATTTATATTATTAAAATAATATTTTTACCTTTAATTACCCTATTTACCTTTAACCACGGAAAATAAAATTCCAAAGTTACTATTCACCAAAAATTATTTACATCATTTTAGACCACAATTTTAACCACTATTACAACCATTGAAGTAGGTTTTTTTTTATTTCAAATCACAGAAGTGATAAAATTACAAATAAGGTTAATCTTCAAATGTGGCTAGAAGGTTGGTAATAGAGACGTTCAAAGTTCAGTAATATTTTATATATTTGATTTGATTATAAAAAAATTCCATTGATTTACATTGGAAAATATTTTTATTTTGTATCTATTTTTAAATTAAAATAAATTTAATTTAACATAATCTTTTAAATGAAAATGTCAGTTTTTTAACAATAATGTAGTGTTTTTTACTATTCATAAAAAATTGAATGTTTTGAGAAAAGTACCAAAATTCCCCATAAGCTAATTTCGACATTCCAAATTCAAAAATGAAGTCTATTTAAAAAAATTCAATTTTTAAGAGTGTCTGAAATTAATTCTATTAATTTTCAAAAAAGGATGTAAAAAGTACTTCATTTAAGAAAATAATATTTCTAAACATATAACTATTTTACCGAAACTTATGCGTTTCTTTATAAATATGATTTATTTATGTCAAAAAAGTATAAATAAAATTTAAAATTTATTTATCCCTATTTATATTACTATATATAATGAATATATTTTAAATATATCATTTAAATAGTTATAATACTTAAATGTTATTTTGTAGAAACTCACTCTTGTGTGTAACATAGGCCAAGTAAGTGTTGCATGAAATATAAGATATTTAAGATAACGTAATATGAAATCTTCGGGTGTTACATAATATGACAACCCTGCTTTTATTACAAACTTAAAAATGATTTATTACTATTTAACTCAGAATCCGGGGATGAACGCCTTGATGGGAGGTTCAAACATTCCGATCGGTTTCTAACGGTTTTGTTCGTAGATTCGGAATCATCCAATGATTCCACATCCATTCAGACCTACTTTCCAAAGGTAGGTGCTCATTAGTTTGTGGACTAATCAGGCTTAGGAATTTGCATTGGTCGAGAGGATGGGAGGTCAGACTCATCACACCTTTTTTAGGGGAATTATTGTCTACTCTGGGACTCTCTTTATAGATTTAAGTTATGTTCGTGAATCTTTATTACATTACCAAGTATAAAATGAGCTTTCCTTCAGATCTAACAATCAATGATTAAATATGTAGGAAATTTAGAGAATCCTTTGTATGTATTCAAGGTTCATCATCGATAGAGAATCATTTGTATTTATTAGATATTCTTGGTCAATGGTAGTGTTCAACACTTTTATATAGAAGTCTCTTGGTCATTATGATGAGAATACTGGTTTTAAAGCCACTCAGTGGGGCACTTGAAGTTTATTGTCATTCAGAAGGACATAGAATATTTTAGAGTTGGGATCGAACATGTAGACGAGCTACCTACATATCCTTTGTTTAGAAAAGGAATCCGAACCCACGTAGTTCGAATAAGGGAGTATGATGTTTATGATTGATGGCTCAAAGAAGGATGTCACAATTACTTTTACACTCTAAGCTCACGTGAGTCATGCTCGGTGTGAGAAACAAGAGGTATTAGTAAAAATTAGACAATTGTGCCATGAAATATGCAATCATAATAAATAATGTGGGGCTTATGTATGTATGACTGCCCATATAAATGAAGGTTAGGATTTACTATTATGGAAGAAATCCAGGAACAGGGTCCATAAAGGTATAATTGCTTCATGGAGATTTTGAATACTCTAACTTGGGGCTTACTGCTAAAAAGGAGGCCCAAATTAGGAGAAGACTTATGATTGGGTTTTACACCTGAAAAGGAATCCTAGATCAAAGGTAAATTAGTACTGGTTAAGAGAAATTAAGACTGGGGCTTACTCCTGAAAAGGAGGCCCAGGTCAAGGATTAAGGTTTGGGGCTTACTCCTGAGGAGGATGCCCAAATTAAGGGACTGGGGATTACTCCTAAGGAGGATGCCTAGATTTGGGAACTTTATGACTTGGGGCTTACTCCTAAAGTGGATGCCCAAGTTAAGAATTATGACTGGGGCTTACTCCTAATGAGGATGCCCATATTTGAGACTGGGGATTACTCCTGAAAAGGAAGCCCATGTTAGGGGATCTGGGGCTTACTCCTAAGAGGATTCGCAAATTAGAGGACTTATGACTTGGGATTATTCCTAAAAAGGAGACCTAGGTTAAGGATTCTCTCATCTTAAAGGATGAGGTTGAATGAATGAAATCTCAATCTTTAGTGACATAAAGATGTATAAATCACTAGGTTTTGATCGATATTCCACATAATTCCTTTCAGATAAGGAATTCAAATCAAGAAATCATGCCATAAATGTCCTTGAAGAGTGTCTTGATGACTGAATCTTAAATAGGAAAGGTGTAATGGCTTAAGAGGGGTAAAATGGGCAAGAAAGGCATCCAAAAGGGCAGGGGCGCGCAAGTCCTGGTAGGCGCGTAGGTACTGCGTGGACGTACAAGTCTTGGTTGCGCAGGTATACCTACGCGACATGTTTGGTACTTGCGCGGTGTTCAACCAGTAGGGTAACACTTGAGCGACCTTTGTTTAAGGCCTTTATAATCCTCTTGTGGTTATTCCAGCAGAGGGGTGCGCAGGTTCTATTGAAGGAGTAAGGCGGCGCGCAAGTGTGGCCATTTCCCTTAAGGGATGACCACCTAGGCACGCAAGTGTTGATGAGTTTCAACACTTAGGCCTTCCTCCCCCTCTTTAGATCTTCCGTTATAGGTAAGAAATTACCATAGAAGTGTTCTATAATCTTTGAAAAGAGACTAGGGCGCCGGGAGCTCCAATTTGAGTTTCTGGAAAAAATCCTCTTGAATGGAGGGGCCCACATGGTCTATTTATAGGTAGGAGAAGACCCCGGGTGGTTATCACTTAGGTCGCGCAAGTCACTTGTGTGACCATAATGCGTCACGCAAGGGGACTTGCGCGACTATGAGGAAACTTGTGCGACTTATGGGAAATCTTCTCCTTGTTCATCCCTTTGTCGATTTTTGATATTTTCTTCAAAGGATGGATCAATTTGTGCTAAGTCATTTCCATTTACATTCCTTTGGACTCTATGACGAAAAAGGAGCATCAACAAAAGTCCCCCCCTCAGAGTTAAATCCGAAAGAAATGAGGATTTGACTCTGAGGAAATCGAATACATCCAAAGGAAAGGTGGAGCACAAGTCGTGATGGTGCAGAGGGCGGCACGCAAGTGCGCATCGTGCAGGGCCTAGGCGCACTGGGTACGTCGCATAGATAGGCCTCCTAGCCTATAAATATATGATCTTTGGCCGCGCATAGAATTTGCTTCTGAATTCTCGAGCTCTCGCCGCGCAAGTTATCTTCGCCGCGCAAGTCTCTTCTTTCCGCTGTTTCCCTGCCGCCTCACTGCTTTCTAGGTATATTTACTTTCGTGGTTTAGACTTGCGTGGTAAAAACTAGCGCAGCACAAGAACACTTGCACACCATAGTGCCTTTGCCATTTTTTTGGATTTCTTCACAAAGTTTATGAAAAATTAATCCTTTTAAGAATTTAATTTATTCAACTTTTGTGCAGAATCAATGGCTCTTAGACTAGGAATAGTTGATGAACTGGAAATCAAGTGGATAGATGATATGATGGACATCATTGTCCATGATTATTATACTGTCAAAGATAGCACTCTTCTGGGTTTGGCTACGTATCTAAATAAATATCATCGTGACTTCCCACAGATCACTTATCTGCCTTTGTATGGCTATGATCATCTACGAGAAGTCACCATTCTAGAAGGAAAGAACTATCTTCCATTTTCAGGGTTCCAGAATTACACTGACTTTGCTTCAGCAAATATCTCAGGTGGAGGAGTATTTCTAAGTGGTGGAACAGTGGATAAGGCCTACGTGATGCATCATATCCCTTGCACACCAGATCTGAAAAATTATACACCTGAGCTGCAACCACATTTTCATCCTTCAATATTCTGAAATGGTTAGATGGATCAATCTAAAGGCTGGAAGAAAAGTTGGGACTTCCGTCCTGGGGGAGGCGTGAAGCCAATGTGGATGTGGGCATACTGGGTTCGACAAACCTGTGCAGATTTTGTCGAGGATCTGAAGGGAGCTGCAATATATGAAGCTGTCTGGGTTGGGCAAACATATGTTTATAGACATGATAACTTCGTGCCGGAGATACTCAGCCACTGGAGCCCAACAACTAATTCTTTCCATCTGACTCATGGAGAAGTAGGCATCATTCTGTGGGATGTCCACAAGATTTCAGGGTCTCTAATTTTGGGCGATATGTATGATGAATTCATTCCTCCCAAAGTGACATGGAATGATTCATAGAAAAGTCCTTCTTTAGCTCATGAATTATTTAAGATCTTCCACATGCTCAAGAGTTCAGAGACCTCATTAACTCATTCTAGAAGGGATATTCATCCGGAAATGGATGAATATATTTCTTATTGAGAAGAAAGAAATGGCGCTAAAGGAGAAGGAGCCAAAAGAAAAAGGATACAAGAAAAAGAAATCCAAGTATAAGAGGCCCAAACGTCCTACCACCTGCCCAAAACCTGAGAAGAGGGGTGCTCCTGGAACATTCTGGCCATCTCTAGAAGCAGGAGAGTTCGAGAAGTGGGGATATGAAGTGAATAAAAGAATCCCAAAGAAGACTCGTCTGGTGGGCTTCTTGGTAATGTGGGTTAGTGTTTATCTCTTGCCAGTCAGGGATTCGAAGGGAGGCGTCAGGCCAGGGACCTTCGTCATTGCGGAAAATATGGCTGAGGGAAAAATGGTTGGGTTGGATACCCCCATTTTAGCAAAGATTCACAGGAGTTTACTTCATGTATTCATGGGTAAATCTCCTTTAATAATAGTGGGACCATTCCAAGTTTTATGTGGATGGATCGCCACTCACTTATGGACTTATAATGTACAGAATGGATTACAAATTTATGGAAGTTCTTTCAGGCCGTCAGTGCAAGCATTCTCTGGAGTTTCTCCATTAGATGTTAATGCCTATGACATGAAAGTGAGTCTGAGCATGTTTAAGGAATTCAACTTCTTTCCCTATGGAAGTCCACCAACCGGGTGATTTGTTGATGATGGAACAACCCATTTGGATTTGAGTGCATACATGCTAGCTTGCAGGGATGGTGTGTTAGTTTCCAGGATTGACGGAGAAATCATATGCAAGTCCTATGCTCCATATAGATTTGCACGTCAATTCAAATGTCTGCAACATATTGTTGTATCTCCTCCCGTACATGTCAGGTTAGAGCAACATCTGATGGTTGCTCAGAAACTATAGCTACTGACGTCAAGGGAGAAGACTGGGGAAGTATTTGACCTACAAGTTGAAAAAACGGCACATAATTTGACTACATATTATGCCGAACACTAGATAGCATCATACCCCGAAGGGATATTGAATAACCCAGTCTATCAGGTAGGGAAAAGGAAGAGGAATGTAGAGAAAGAAACCCTTCCTCATGAAGGTGATGCTTCCCCACCAGAATTTGATTCGATAGACTACTCCTCTAGAACTGATTCACCGGATTCCCATGATGGGGATGATGAGGCACAACCAGCGGCAAAGTGGTTTTGTGCCCGATATAATCCTCCAGTAAGAATTAAAAGACCCACTCCATTAACTCCTGGTGAGTTACTTCATTGTAGTAATTTAATCACTGCTACTTTATAAAGAAATAAGTCTTACTTTATTATTCTTTATCTGTAGTTGCAGGAGCTGGGAAGAAATTAAAGTCAAAAATTTGTAGGCCCTTCCTCACAGCCTTCATATCTAAGACCAGAGGTTGTCCAGCTATGGCAGAGTTTATACTGTGGTACTGAGACTACTTGGATGGATTTGTGTGAGGGCCTACAACTTCTTGGAATAGGGAATCTTATGGCTTCTACAAATCTTCAATACAAGGATAACCCTAATGAAGTGCAGGCTTACATTAGAGAGCTGGAAATGCTCATTTATGCCACTGATGAGTCTGTTCATGTCACCAGCCGGGTGAAGGAAATGATTGATCATGGCACCATTGTGGGGGCTGGTGGTTCTAGAGATGAGGACTGGCATGAGTATGTGGCTCCTGAAGATGTAAGTTTTCATTCCTTATTTGTTTTTCAACTTGATTTCAGTCGAAGCATTGTTTCTTAAGGAAGTTATTATTATTTTTTTATCTTGTATCTTGCAACGAAAGGAACTGGGGTTCCTTCACCACAATATAGCCCTGGTGGTACTGCCATCGGGGCTGCTGCTGATTCTCCTCGTGAACCAGACAAGATATCTTCAGGCCAGCAGGCCATGAATGAGGCGCTGGACATAGCCTTCCATTTTCCAATCCAAGTGCCAATAAGGGAGACTACCGATACTCCCAAAAAACCAAAGAATCAAAGGCAATGAAGGATGAAATCCACAGCTAAACGTTTCATTAGCATCGGTAAGTCCTTCAAGTAATCATGAGTTTATACTCATGATCACATGGTTACTCATATTTCTGGGAATTTCAGGGGCTTCTTCAATCTCCCCCCTGAGGGAAAGGACTGATCCTCCTTCAAAGACCACAGAGGGTGCTGTGGAACAATCAGAAATCCAAGATGACTTGGCTACTCCTGGAGAAGAGCTAGAATCTATTACCAGTATCACTCCTGCTGCTGTTTCAAGAAGAGAAGAACCTGTTTTTGGTATGTCGACAATGCTTTATATAAATGTTGAATGAAACACCGACTGATTTCCATTCTATGATACTTCAGGCTCAACTCCTACATTAGAGGTTCTGTGGACTATTGCAACTGATTCAACTGATGCTGTGATTTTACCAGAAGATACTATCCAGGTTCAAGGGCTGCAGGATGTAAATCGTCAAGAAGACACACCAAACGATCCAACTAGTGAGACTAACCAGGATTCTGAAATATCATTGGATGAAATGATGAATCATGGCATGTATTTTGAAGAATTTTATGATCATTATTAGTTGTCCAGTGATTTAGAAGACCTTGGGCGTGAGTGTTATCCTTTGCCCAGTAAATTTTCTTATAATTCACACTTCTAATCATGACTGAAAATGATACGCAGTTCCATCCATAGAAACCGCTGAACTGCCAATGCCTGAAGAGGGTGTGGACATTGATGTCAACCCTACCATTGTAGAAACATTATCTCAAGTAGAGCTAAACCCAGTAAAACCTCATGAGACCCATCTTGAAGATCCTGTTGAGACTAGGAAATATGGGGAGGAGTCTTATCTGGTTGCTGACCCACCATTGGGTAAGGGATAACAATATTTGTGATTGTAATTAATTTTCAAGACAACCGATTCTTTTGTTATCCTTGAATCTAACTAAAGCTTTCAATTAATTATGCAGGGCTGTCAACTACAGAGGCTAAGTGTAGAGGTGAAGCCTTAGCCTCTGCCCCCACTGGAATTGAAAGCAACAAATCACAAGTCGGGGGGGGGGGGAAGAACAGGACATGACACTTCCTTAAGTGCATTAATCCCAGATTACCTACCTCCCTGTGATGATGATGTTGAATCAGATCCAGAGATTCTTAAAGCGTTCAGATTTTCACGATGCAAGTCATGGAACAACATATAGAAAATCATATCTGAGGTGCCTTTAGAAGAGTTATCATCGAAAATTCCTCGATTTTCCTCCCAATTTTTCATACTAGGACTTGGCGGTTTTGGATATGAAAAGATCCATACCACAGTGAAACAAATCATCTTCAGGAGAGAGCAGGAGGAAAAGTTCCGTGAAGATCTGACCAGGGTGAAATTGTCAGTTAACATCGGCGAATTTGAGGTTGCAGTATCCCAAGCTGAGGCTGATTATACTACCAAGATGAAGGAGCTGAAGCATAAGATCAAAGAAAAAGTCATCCACCTGATGCACCTTTAGCAACAGTTGGATGCTGTTACTGGGGAACTTGACCAACTCAATAATTCACTGGAGGGAGTTCAAACGAATGGTATGAAGACCATTGTAGATGCCAAGAAAGCACTCTATCAGGCTGAAAAGAGTGAAGTTGGTCGAGTGCATGAGCTTCAAGTAGCTGCTGATGAAGCTCGGGATGTCGTAAATCAAATGAAGAGTTATGTTGAAAGCCTCTTGTAATTCTTGAAAAAGAGAAGAGACTCCAGTCTGTGGATGTCCTTCTAACTCTTGTGCATCAATGAAAAAAACTCTCACCTTAACTCAATTGTACCTGCATTCTCTTTTTCTACATGATTTAGATTTAACCTAAGCCAATGGGCCTAGTAAGCATAGTTTGATTTTTTACTTGGATTAATGTAAATAACCCTACAAACTTCGAACCTTTTAATTGCTCAATATTACCTAAATCATACAAAAAATGTATGTTTAGTGAGATGGGAACTTGAATTTTATTCAGAGTTCCCCTGTCTTTTGTGAACAGTTTAAAGTCATTCACATCGGACATACAAATGATAATGTTTATGGTCAAAATAGCTTTGACCGAAATGGATTAGAATTGACTCAATTCCATGAAAATTCATTTGAAAACATTTTACCATTCTCAAGTATGAGGGAAAATGTGTAAGCTATAACTTAAGAATATTTGAATCTGAAGAATGATATGAAAAAGAGCTAAAAGGCATTAGAAGAAGTAGTTTCCAAGAATGAAGTTACTATTATTTAACAAACCCGTTAGGGGGTTGAATTATGCAGGGCCAGCTAAGGGCATTGGCTGCATAGTTAAATAAAATAGTATCTTTTGGCTAACAAGTCTATTATGTGGACTGTTTATGCAAGGCCACCTATGGGCACGTGCTGCATAGTCAGGATAAAGAACTCTCAGAAATTTACTTTCCTAGTGCTAAAAGCTAGTGAATGTTTATGGAGATTCAAATCATCGAAAGTATAGAGTTTGCTGTATGGAAAGAGATACTTGAATATGGAGAAGATATTTCCAAACAAGATTATCAAAGAACTGGATAAATATCACTCCTACGAAGGTCTGACCCAAACGCAGGGAAGGAGAATATAAGCCATAGACTTAAATACTTTCAGATCATGAAAAGGGATACGGGACAAATATGTTAAGGATGGATATTTTTGTGGATCCCTACATACTGTCATTTATGAAAAATAAGGAAAAAAGAGGCATTCTTCACAAGAATGAAGTTACCACTATCCGAAAAACCCGTTAGGGGGTTGAATTATGCAGGGCCACCTAAGGGCATTGGCTGCATAGTCAAATAATAATATCTTTTGGCTAACAAGTCCGTTATGTAGACTATTTATGCAAGGCCTCCTATGGGCACGTGCTGCCTAGTCAAACAAAAGAACTCTCATAATTTTGACATTTTTTTGACTAGAAGTAATGAAAAAGGGTTATGAGGATCTGAAAAAATTAATGTTAGGATTATGACACATAAATATGGGTATTGTTCAATGTATACAGAGATACATAGATCAATGCTAACCATAATCATGTTGTGGCTGGGTCCTGAATTGAAATATTGGACTTCACTACGTATCCCATAAGGATTAGAATCAAACCATACGTAGTTCTTACACTACAGTTTAATGTCGTGTGGGACAAAAGGATTAGAGATCTTAGTTTAGGGTCATAGAGCTTGGACCATTGTAAGAAATACACAGTGTGTGTTTTCATGGGGACTTTTTAACCAAGGGACTGAAAGTGGAATTTGGGGTTAGGCCCAAATACTTGGGGCTGGATTCGAGGGACACTCAAATGTTCCTACATATCCCATAAGGATGGGAATCAAGACCACGCAGTTCTAGAAATACCCTATGTAAAAATTTGGTTCGTACATGTGAAGAGTGAAAGGGGACTTTAGTGCAATGATGGTTTAACCCAAGATAAAAGGTTCGGGCATTGCCATGTATTCACGTAGTCTTTGAAATGAAAATGATTGAAAAATCAATGAAAATTATGGTTCCCTCTGAGGTGAGGGTATCAAAGAAATTTTTAGTTTATTGTCATACTGGACAAAAGTGTTGTATAGTTTAACATCGTATAATAAGGACGAAAGTGAACCAATGTAAAGATATTGATTCTCGGGGCAGTTTCACGAATCAACATCATATGAGATGGAGGTGAACGGATTTGAGGAGATTGGTTTTGGGCTTGAAACTTGGGAGGTTTCCTACATACCCAGCCTAGAAGGAAAGGATCAAAGTCCATGTAGTTCAATTAAAGAATGAATTAATGATCAAGTTGTTCTTGGGGACAACGACCTAAAAATGATGTTGGGACTTACACATGGTTAGTAGCCCAGAGAGAGTGTTATGGTTTAGGTTTTCTCTAAGCTCACATGAGTCATACTCGGTGTGAGAAACAAGAGGTAGAAACAACCATAATAATACATAGTTTAACGTCATGTAGGACGTATGAAGGGACTATACAGTTTAAAGTCTTACAGTTATGACTATTGGTGCTACACAGTTTAGTGTCATGTAGCAGGGACAAAAGTATAGTTTAATGTCATGTAGGACACATAACTGACTTTCTGTACAGTTTAGTGTCATGTAGTTAGGACAATGGGGGAAATAGAGTTTAACGTCATGTTGGACAAAAGGGGGACTGTGCATTTTAATGTCATGCAGTGAGGACAAAAGAGTACACCATTTAACGTCATGTTGGACGCATTGGGGATTTTTTCAACATTTTAGCGTCATGTTGGACGAAAGTGCGAATAGTTTAAGGTCATATGCATGGACTATGGATGGTGCAGTTTAATGTCATACTAGAAAAAAGTGTAGTTTAAGGTCATACAAGACCTTTGATGATTATGTAGTTTAACGTCTTTCTGGACGTAAGGGACTTTTATACAGTTTAGTATCATGTAGTTAGGAAGTCACAGTTTAACGTCTTGCTGGATGTAAGGGACTTTCAAATAGTTTAGGGTCATATGCATGGACCATTGATGATGTAGTTTAAGGTCATACAGGACCTAGTTGTAGTTTAAGGTCATACTGGACCATTTAGGGAATTGTTTTCACATTTTAACGTTGTGTGGGATGAATGTACAAATAATTTAAGGTCATATGTATGGACCGTTGCTGTATAGTTTAACGTCATATAACAAGGACGAACTGGTGCTTCACAGTTTAGTGTCATGTTGCAGGGACATAAGTACTTTGCAGTTTATACAATATACTTCTTCAAAAATCTGGCATTGGTTGGAGTAGTGATGAGTTCTCCATCCATCGAGATTAATGAATAAGCTCCATTGGAGTAGACCCTATGTATTGAATAAGGTCCTTCCCATTTTGGCTCAATCTTGGGAGGTTTATTTCCTGGTATCATTGGAGTTCTAAGAACTAATACCAATTCTACCTGAGTGAATGAATAAAGACGAACTTTTTTGTTAAAAGCTCGTGCTATTCGATTCTGATAGATTTCCAAGTGGTGCAATTTGCACAATCTTTTCTCATATAATAGTTCCAATTCATTCAATCACTTTTGAGATTTCTCATCTGTAGATGACTAATCACAAAAGGCTACTCTGAGTGAGGGTAATTGAACTTCAATGGGAAAGATGGCTTCTGTTCCATATACCAATGAATATGGAGTTGACCGAGTTGCAGTGCGGGTGGTAGTCCGATAAGCCCATAAAGAATGAAAGAGTTTATTAGGCCATGAAATCTTATCTTTATCCACTATCTTTTGCAGTATATTTGAATGAGACTTGTTAAAGGCTTCAATCTGGCCATTGGCCGCTGCATGATACCGAGATGAATGGTTGGATTTGATGTTGTATTCTTGATACAACTTCTTCACCTCGGATGAACAGAAGTTGGTTCCATTGTCTGTTAATATGGTATGAGGGACACCAAATCTGGTAATGATGTTAGACATGATGAAGCTAACAACACATTTAGAACTAACTTCTTTGAGAGGTATTGCCTCTGCCCATTTGGAAAAGAAGTCAGTAGCAGTAAGAATATACTTAAACTGTTTGGCCGTAGCTGAAGGGTAAGGTCCCACCACATCCATTCCCAATGTGTAAAATGGCCATGATTATTTAGCTGTATGAAGCATCTATGGAGGCTGATGAATGATGTTGGCATGTACTTGACATGAATGCCACTTCTTTGTGAAATCAACACAATCTCGTATCATTGAAGGCCAAAAGTATCCAAGCCTTCGAACCTGATCAGATAGTCTATGTCCAGACTGGTGGGCACCACAAACTCCTGCATGCAATTCTTTCATTACAACTATTGTCTCTTCACCATCAATGCATCTAAAGAGAACCCCATCAAAACCTCATTTTTATAGAATTTTATCTAGGTGATCTGGTCTATCATAAAGAGTAAAATTAACCACACGTTGCCAGATTTGTTCTTTCTCAGCTCTATTAGGTGGAAGTGTTCCATTTTGAAGGTATTCCCTGATTGGTGACATCAATCCTGTAGTATGACCATACGGTTCATGAATGAGACTAATTTCATTAATTTCCTCCGTTCTGATTCGAACATAAGGTGAAATTGCACGACGGTGGGAAATACTGATGGTTGTCTCGTCCCGATTTGGATCTGCCATAGTTGTGGCTATATTAACCAATGCATCAGCTTGAGCATTTTATGATCTTGGGACATAAGAAAATGTCAGTTCTGAAGGGAATTCCACCATTAACTCTCTGACGTAATCATATAAAGGGACTAGTTCTTCTTTTCTTATGGCATAATCCCCATTGACTTGTTTGATTACCAGGTCTGAATCACCCTTCACCTTTAAGTGATTGACTTGTTCTTGAAGCGCTAATTCCAAGCCTACAATAAGAGTTTGGTATTCTGCTTCATTATTGGTACCACCTTCCCACAATAATAAGGAATAAGGAAACACTACCTTTTTAGGAGAAATGAGCACAATTCCTAAGACAACTTTGTTGAATTTAGGATTTTCCATTTTCTTCCCTATTGGACTTCTGGAAGCACCATCAAAATACATTTCCCATGCCCGAGGACTTTCTTGAATAGAGAAGACATCCTCATCAGGGAGTTCAATATCTGAAGATGTTTCTTCCACTGAAGGGTGTTTAGCTAGGAAATCAGCCAGAGAATGGCCTTTTATCGCCTTTTTAGACACATACTGAATGTCGAATTTCTACAAAATAACTTCCCACCTTTCCAGATGCCCTGTAAGCATTAGACGACTTCGGATAAATTTGAGCGGGTTATTGCGAGATATCAATTGGACCTCATGATGTTGCAGGTAGTGTCTCAACTTCTGAACTGCAAATATTAATGCCAGGCAGCACCTCTCGATACTTGAATACTGGGTTTCTGCTTCAAACATGGTTCAACTGATATAGTAGAGACTGTTTTCATTCCCAGCATCATTCTTTTGAGCAAGAAATGCACCTAATGATCGCTCTAGAGCTATCACATAGAGGATAAGTGGTCTTCCTTCAATAGGTGGCATGAGTACCGGTGGACTCAAGAGGTATTTTTTGAGAATATTGAATGCTTCTTGACATTCTTCAGTCTACTGGTAAGTGACTCCCTTCTTCATCAATTTGGTGAAGGGTAAACATTTACCTGCTTAATTGGCAATGAAACGTCGAATATAGGCTAAGTGTCCTTGAATTCCTCTTAATTCATTCAAATTTTGAGGAGGTGACATATAAAGGATTGACTTGGTCTTCTCAGGACCGACTTCAATAAAACAATGGCGTACAACAAAGCTGAGAAATTTTCCTGAGGTTACCCTAAAATCACATTTTAAGGGGTTCATCTTCAAATTATATTGTCGAAGCTTGCAGAATATGACTTCCAAATCAGCCAAGTGATTAGAACGTTGTTTAGATTTAACTACCAAATCGTCTACATAGAATTCAACAAACTTCCCTAAGAAAGGATTGAAGATACGATGCATGGCGTGCTGATATGTTGCACATGCATTCTTTAAGCCAAAGGGCATTACCCGATAAAAAAACACACCCTGAGGGGCTATGAAGGCTGTTGATTCCTCATCTTATGGGGCCATTCGGATCTGATTATATCCATAATATCGATCCATGAAGGAAAGTGCTTCATAGCCAGCTGTTGCATCAATTAAAAGTTCTGTAATCGGAACTGGGAAATCATCTTTAGGACAATGCCGATTAAGATCTCTGAAATAGATGAAAACTCTAATTTGTTTGTTCTTCTTCTTTATAGGGACAATATTAGCCAACCACTTGGGATGATGAACTTCTCTGAAGAAGTTATCTTTGATAATCTTATCCTCTTCAGCTTCAATTTTAGAAGCATAATTTTGGTGTGTTCTTCTCGCAGCTTGTTTAAATCCTCGATGTTCTTCTGGTAAACCCAAATGATGAGTAGCAACATCCGGATCAAGCCCATGCATTTCTGTATAGTTCTAAGAAAAAATATCTCTATTTTGATTTAGAAAAGAAATATACATCTCTTTCTCTTCAAGAGTCATGGCCGCACTGATTAAATTTGGGCGTGGATCTCCTTTTGTACCCATATTTATTTCTCTGAGTTCATCCACAGTGGTAAAGATACCCTCTTCAAATGCTGGAGGAGCATCTCTGAGATCTTCCTCTTCTTCTTCATCATGTGTTATTTCTTCCTTTTCTACTTGCATAGTAGATGATAAAGTAGAATTATCATGATTTGAAGAAATGTTGAAATTTTCATATCTTGAAGAAGAAGCTTCCATTTCCGACCCGATTGATGATGAAGGGAATTATTTGGGTAATAAAGAGGAGATGATGGATTGAGAATCAACATCATTGTTCACCTCCGATGTTTCTATAACTTCTTCTGGCCTAATTGGAGAAGCATAGACTTGTTGGATTTCAGCAGATGAAATGAAGACGACACCATTTTTTCTTTCATCACTGCTTGGTAGATTACCAATTTCACCCATGTTGTCTGGCTCGATTGCCATGATTGAAATTATGGATCTTTTCATAAGAGTATTTTAATTTGGTTCTATCTTGTCAATTTTACTGATAGGCAACACATAATCTGCACTCACATGTGTAAATGGATTTACTGGAATTTTTTCCAAACCATATGGAGCATTAACTTTGGTAACCTCCTTTGTTATGGATTTCTCCTTTCCCTTCATGTGATAGAATTCCGCCTCAATGTATTGAGACTCACATGTCTTGAATAGGGCCTTATCACCATATAATGTTCCAACTTGACCATCAAAATAGTATTTGAGACATTGATGGTATGATGAAGGGATAACTGCATGCTGATGTAGCCAGGGTCTTCCAAGCAAGACGTTGAAAGCTGAGTCTTGATCAATAATCATGAAATTTGAATTGGATACAAGATCTCCAAACTGAGTTCTGAGTGTAACTTCGCCCAATGGTTCTTGTTCATTTTTATCATATCCTTGTAACATCATAGTAGAAGGAGATAAATTAGATTCCGTGAGGCCCAATCGACGAAGTGTACGAATGGGCATGAGGTTGACTCCTGAACCATTGTCAATGAAAGCTCTTCGAACATCCATGTCATTGACCTCTCCAGACAAGTAAAATGGTCTAATATGTCCATGAACAACATCATCTTCTTCTTCATCAGTAAAGGATATTATTGCATGGAATTCTATAGGATTATTCTCTATGTGATAGACTTCAGCTGCAGCAATTTCAGTTTCAAACTCCTGAGGACTTGACAAAGCCTTGATGAGTGCTTCCTGAAGATCTTTTAATAGATTCAAAGCAACCAGAATTGATAACTTGGCTGGTACTTGGGCCAAATGTTTCAATATATCATACTTTTTATCCAGAGGGCTGCGTTTCCCAATTGGAATATGTGGCTTAGCAGGTACCTTGGAAGAAGATGCTTTGGAAGTTGATGCATCTTGTACTGGGATAGGAGTTGGAAATATTCCTAGTTTTGGAAGATTAGACAGATTAGATCTATTTACTTGCTGAGAGGACGAATATGGAACCTTCAACCGGTCTTCCAAAATAACTATGGCAGGACTGAATTTGCTATTGGTAGAAGAACTTTCTTTTTCTTGCTAATCTCGCAGAAGGGCTCTACCACGAGTTTCTGCTGCATACACAGTTCTAGAAAGGATAGAATTGGAATAGTGGCTTCTGAAATATCCACGTCTGCCCCTGTATCCTGAGCCCCTAGAACTTCCTCTGATTCCTCTGTTTGATACAAGGAATTCAGGCTCATTGAAATCGAAACTGCGACTGGTATATGGATCTGTTAATTGAATCATATTAACAGAACCAAAGATTAACTCTTCGTTTGATGATGACTCTGCCTGATTAGCCTATTCAAGCTGTGTAGTTTAGTGGGGCGGTGCCCGTGACTTTGAACTAGATGGCATGAAGTCCGCCAAAGACAAAGAGGACATAGGCTTTGACACATATTCATCCTCTTCTGATTATTTTTCTTTCTTTGAATCATGCAATTTCTTTGAGGACTTTCCCTCTCACGAAGAGGGTTTTGCCGCAACATTCATGGAAGAAGACAGAATTGGTTTCTTTAATTGTGTTCTCAAAATAGCAAGAGTTCAATTGATTGTCTTTATGACTATCCAATCATTATACTTCTGTGAATTTTTTCTTTTTTACTTCCTTCCATTCATTTTCCTCCTCTGGAACTGTAGTATTGACACATGCTACCTGGGTCGAGGAGCCTTTCAATGTGATCTGTCCCGAGTTGACCATCTTTTACAGGAGGTCTTTGAATACAAAACACTCCTGGATGGGATTCCCCAACATTTGCTGAAAAGGGAAATAATTAGGATGGTCTTCATCTCCTTTCTTGTTTGGCCTCTTGGGAATTTGCAATTGAACCAAATTGTTTTCCAGAGCCGAAATGAAATAACCAGGAACTTGTTCATTTCGAAAAGAGTATGTTTTTCTCTTCAGATCCTCAAATTCTTTTCATCTTTGATCTCTTTGATCGTCTGGACGAAACAGCCTTTGTTGTTGGCACTCAGGAGGTGGAGCCCTTCGTGAAGATGAAGTTTTTGAGGTAGAAATAGGTACAAGTGCTTGTTTAATCATAACTGTAGCAGTTTCTGCTTTACCCATTCTCCTTCCTGGAGCTGAGGGAATTACACGAGATTTAGCCTTAGCCTATAGAAGGGAATCTTCAATATACTGAGCGATTGAAGTAAGGTCTCGAAACCCTCCTGTGTATTTCACAGGGAATAATGGCGTGCGTAATGCGTCACACAGATTTTGCACATTGATTGGCAACAATTCTTCTTGAGGGAGTGCTAAACTCAAGGAATATGTTAATCCCTTCCCGCGAGCAATGAAATCAGAGACTCTTTCATTCTCCCTTTTCTTACAGTTTGTAAGATCGAAAATTGTTATCTTTGGCAAAGTTGAGCTGAACTGAAGGAGGAATTTTTGGCGAAGATCCTCCCATCCGGTAATTGACCAGGATTGCAAGCTTTTATACCAAACAAAAGCTGGTCCTTACAAGGTTTGCACGAAGCATATGAGTTTCACTGCTTCTTACTGTTCTGAAGTTCCCATCATAGGATCAAAACAGGACACGTAATGCGTGAAATGTTTCTCAGGATCGCCTGATCCATTGAAAATAGGGAATACAGGATTCCCAAAACTGGATGGAGGAGAAATTGAATCTACCCATTCAGGGTAAACTTTCTTTTCTGGTTGAACTTGCGCACGCTTACCTTCCATGGTTTCTAACTGAGCTGTTAATGACTCAATAGTAGTTATTAACTTCTAAGAATCATCTGGTTGAACTTGGACTTGGGTAGGTGCAATGACTGGAGCTTGGATATATGTGGAGATTGGTGCTGCAACTGATGGTAGTAGTGCCAACTGTTGTTGCACTTGACCTGTAGGATTAAACCTGTGAGGGTGTACTGGTAGAGGAGGATATTCTTGATCCATCTCAGTAGTTGCAATAAATTCCTTTGGCTGACTAACTCCAGCATGCTTAAGAAGAAGACTACTCTGAAGTAGTTCTGTATTCAACCTTCTTAATTCCTTCATTTCTTCCTCTAGTTGTGCAAACCTCTACTCTAGTGAGAGCGATTGACCTTCTCCAGAGGAAGGATATGTAACCTGGTTCTTTCCCTTCCCTTTGTTGGATCATTTTCAGAGAGGGGTAAGTGGGTTACTTGAAAGATTACCTATGTTTTGAGTAATCCTTTGACTTCGGGTACGCAAACCTTCTTCATTTGTGTCGGTTGGTACATCTTATTGAGCAGGAACCTCTTCATCTAAGTCCCCCGAGTGGGCCTCATCTGGTGGATCAGCAACAACTGCATTGCTGACATTGATTGATGCATAACTCATAGCATCCCTTCTATCAGCATTTCTGTGATATTGTATTCTTCCATGTCTTTGATGAGACATTGCCTTTTGTTTATTCGACCCCTCAAGAACTTCTAGATTAACCATAATTTAGAGGGAATCTTCTGATAATTTGGCTCTTCGTTCCTTATGAGGTTTCTTAGCCAATCGAGAAAAGACCATGTTTCTCTGAGGAGGGGATTGATGATTTGAAAAAGTCCCCAGTCTAGTGGACTGGGGTTGTTCCTACTATTCCCACTCAACTCCTCAGAACCTATTTATTGATTTCGAGGGTTGGTTAAAAAGAGTCCCTAGTCTGGCGAGCTGGGGTGGTTCATGACATGCTATGTATGAGACTTTCTTGAATTTCCTCCTGACCTTTTGAACCTTAGTCCGTAAATTAGCTGAATGCATTAATCTGTATCTGCTTTTATCACCCGGTTTAAAAGACCGTTGGATGATTTCCGACACTTCTGTCACTTGGTGACATGCTTGCTCCAAATGAGAGGCCTGTTCAATATTCTCGTTTTCTTGATGCAAGTTTAATTCAACAACTTGTTCTCTGTATTCTTGATTTTTAGAAGAACTAGTTGTAGCCTATTCTTGGGAAATCTTTTGATTAAAAACAAAGCCCATTGACTGTGGCCGCCCATGGGAAATAACATTGCATGAGACCATTTTCGGTGGGCTTTGCTGACTGGAGAGCACTGTGAAATGCATTGATCCATGAACACCCCATCCTCTGACACAAATACCAGATGGAGAATTGGAAATTAACTGACGCAATCTTCTTAGTGCGCAAAAGCATGAATGTTGAAGGGATCTCTGCTGCTTTTCAGCCTTCGGATATCGAGAGACTGATAGAGATGCCAAATCAATCTGACTTTTTAACCCTTCTATTATCTTAAGATGATTTTCATATTCATCATAAGATAATACTTTCTTTTTTAACTGAAAAAGAGTTTTCCATATGTTGATACGAATATCATGAATTCCATCTTCCATCAACATTTCTGGAATATTATACTTCGAGTCAGCCAGAGGCCAAAACATGATAGGCACTTCACCTTTCGCCAATTGTTTTCTCATATTCAGCATTTCCTCTTTATCATTTAATGAAGATTCTTCTATCTGATTTGACCAGAGTTGGTGTTTCCTTTTTGCTTCATTGGATTCAACAATATTAGTAGAGAAGTCCTTGATCAAACTAGAAGATGCAAGACTTAGGGGTGGTTCGGAGATTGACCTACATCCTAGGCTATCTTCTGATTGAGAAAGTATTTCACGGGCTAGCGATGAAGCTTCAGACATGATTGGTTTCGCATTTTCAAGTGCCTCAAGATAATAGGGCTTTCTCAGCACTACATTTTCCACTAGATCATTTTTCGGGCAATGTGCATCACTACTGCGGAGAGGAATTTTGTAGAGAAATTCATCATCATGGGGAGGACCACCATAATGGGTTACAATAAAAGATGATATCTCTTGCTCCTTGGTCTTCTAACCACATAGAGGGTTCCCGTGGCACTCATCTGAAGATGAAACTTCGAGATCGACCAAATTTTCATGAAGCAAGCATTCATAAGGAAGTGTCTGTTGAAGACCTTCGGAATTAATGTTCCCACTATTGGGAACTGAGGGAGTAGAATCTTGAATTCTAACAGATAATTGTTTGAGGGATTCAAGAAATCCAGCATCGATCAAGGCCTTGTAACAGATTTTCACTTGATCTCCTGACTTTTCTAGGCGCGTCTTTTTCTTAGATGCCTTCTTACTCACCTTGTAAACCACTTGTTGATGAAAGTGGCTGTTCTGAGTAGGTATATGTGCCTGATCAGGAAATATGGCCATGTTAGGCTGACAATCTCCTATCAAATCAGGTGTATGTGCCTGACTTGGTTGTTCGTATGATATGGGGGAGTATGCCCCACAACCCTCTTGGATTGGAACAGATGTGTGTGTCTGTTCCGGAGTGAATTGTTGATGTATCACTCCACTAGTAGGGATAGATTTATGTGTCTTTCCCTGAGATTCTGCTGAAGTTGTTATAATATCCTGGCAGGCATCCAGAATATGAGCAAGGATTTGCTTCTGCTCTTTCACCATTGATAGAATATGCGTGGTGACTTCAGCTACCAGAACGGTAATATATGTCCATTCTGGGCTTGGAGCAGGTGTATGTACCGGCTCCTATCCTCCTTTTCCTATTAGTGAATCCTGACAGTACTCAAGTGTGGGGGCAGAGAGTTGAGTCTGCCTCCTATTTTTTTCGGGGATTTCCGACTAACTTCTCCGAATGCTACCAAGCGATACTGTTGGTAGGCTTGATTAATAATAGCAGGTGTATGTGCCTACTGATTGCACTTCGCCAAACATGGTTGACGAGATCCATCATATGTAGTCAGACGAGCCTGCTGACTAACTGATGATGTATAAACAGGTGTATGTTCCTGCCTATAGTACTCCCCTGGAATTGGCAGGCGGGATTGGCGTGATGCTGCTAGACGAGTCTGCTGGACAACAGGTTTAAAATAGGCAGGTGTATGTTCCTGCTCATTGCTTGCCTCCAAGTTAGGTTGGTGGACTTCTCCGGATATGGCAGAGATGAGAACCTACTCACTGTTGACCGGATTCCGCCTTTGGTGGTTCATCTTTCTTGCTCGTGTTCGAGGAACCTGAGCCGAATGCCTGGAGTCGGTACCCTCATCATGTTGAGGGTGCACTACTGCATGAGTCTAGCGGCGATTGTTGGTGGGAGCCCTCAGGAAGGACTCCTGTCTGTTTGAATTAAGGCCCTGAGGGACCTGCTCATTCACCTCCCCAGAATAAGGGAGCGAATGGTTATTGTGTTCCGGGAATAACGACCCGAAATGTTTGGAGACGGTAGTCAGCACCACCTGCTTCTTGATCACTGGTCGTCGTTGTTCGGACGACCGATGTGAGTTGTTTACTTGGAGGGATTCTCGGGCAGCCTCCAGAGTTGGGATAGTACCGTGTTGACGGTACTCCTTAACCAATGCGTTTGATACCCAACGTTGAAGACACTGAGTAGGTGATATCGTCCTAAGAGCGGACGATGATCCAGCAGGAGTAGTAGGAGTGGAATTTGCAGAAGCAATATTCACAGGTGTGAACTTGAGTGCAGCCATTCTAGAAATGCATAAGATCTTGGAAAAAGAGTTCTTGTTTGATATAACAGATGTAAACAAGATAAATTTAGCCACTACATCTTTTGGATGAGCACATATGTCAATGATTCTTTTTGTGGGGCCTCTCATTGAGTTTTAAATAGGGGCATAACAAATAGGTAAAACATCATTTTAACTTGGTTAAGGATTCACGTCGGGTTCACCATTTTTGTTTCCCTCGGAATCTGAGGATGACTGCCTTGATAGGAGGTTCAAACATTCTGATCTGTTTCTAACGGATTTGTTCGTAGAACTGAAAACATCCAATGATTCCACATCCATTCAGACCTACTTTCCAAATGTAGGTGCTCATTAGTTTGTGGACTAATGAGACTTAGGAATTTGAATTGTTCAATAAGATGGGAGGTCAGACTCATCACACCTTTTTGAGGGGAATTATTGTCTACTTCGGTACTATCTTTATAGATTTAAGTTATGTTCTTGAATCCTTATTACATTACCAAGTATAAAATGAGCTTTCCTTCAGATCTGACAATCAATGATTAAATATGTAGGATATTTAGAGAATGTTTTTTATGTATTCGAGGTTCTTCATCGATAGAGAATCATCTGTATTTATTAGAGATTCTTGGTCAATGGTACCCTTCTACACATTTATATAGAAGTCTCTTGGTCATTATGATGACCATGCTGGTTTTAAAGCCACTCAGTGGGGCACTTTAAGTTTATTGTCATTCAGAAGGACATAGATTATTTTAGAGTTGGTATCGAACCCGTAGATGGGCTACCTATGTTTCCTTTGTTTAGAAAAGGAATCAGAACCCACGTAGTTCGAATAAGGGAGTATGATGTTTTTGATTGATGGCTCAAGGAAGGATGTCACAATTACTTTTACACTGTAAGCTCATGTGAGTCATGCTCGGTGTGAGAAAAAAGATGTATTGGTAAAAATTAGACAATTGTTCCATGAAAGATGCAATCATAAGAAATAATATGTGGCTTATGTATGTATGACTGCCCAGATAAATGAAGGTTAGGATTTACTTTTAGGGAAGAAATCCAGGAACATGGTCCATAAAGGTATATGTGCTTAATAATGATTTTGAATACTCTAACTTGGGGTGTACTCCTGAAAAGGAGGACCAAATTAGGAGAAGACTTATGATTGGGTTTTACTCCTGAAAAGGAATCCCAGATCAAAGGTAAATAAGGACTGGTTAAGAGAAATTAAGACTAGGGCTTACTCTTGAAAAGGAGGCCCATGTCAACGATTAAGGTTTGGGGCTTACTCCTGAGGAGGATGCCGAGATTTGGGACCTTTAAGATTTGGGGCTTACTCCTAAGGAGGATTCCCAAGTTGAGAATTATGACTGGGGATTACTCATAAGGAGGATGCCCATATTTGAGACTGGGGCTTACTCTTGAAAAGGAAGACCATGTTAGGGGATTTGGGGATTACTCCTAAGAGGATTCCCAAATTATAGGACTTATGACTGGGGATTATTCCTGAAAAGGAGACCCAGGTTAAGGATTCTATCATCTTAAAGGATGAGGTTGAATGAATGAAATCTCAATCTTTAGTGACATAAAGATGTATAAATCACTAGTTTTTGAGAGATATTCCACAGAATTCCTTTCAGATAAGGAAGTCAAATCAATAAATCATTCCATAAATTTCCTTGAAGAGTGTCTTGACGACTGAATCTTGAATAGGAAAGGTGTAATGGCTTAAGAGGGGTAAAATAGGCAACAAAGGCACCCAAAATGGCAGGGGCGCGCATGTCTCGGTAAGCGCACAGGTACTGCGTGGGCACGCAAGTCTTGGTCGCGCATGTATACCTACGCGACACGTTTGGTACTTGCGCGGTGTTCAACCAACATGGTAATACTTGAGAGACCTTTGTTTAAGGCCTTTATAATCCTCTTAAGCTTATTCCAGCAGAGGGGAGCGCAGGTTCTATTGAAGGAGTAAGGCGGCGCACAAGTGTGGCCATTTTCCTTAAGGGCTGGCCACCTAGGCGCACAACTGTTGATGAGTTTCAACACTTAGGCCTTCCTCCCCCTCTTTCGATCTTCCGTTCTAGGTAAGAAATTACCTTAGAAGTGTTCCGGAAGCTTTTAGAAGAGACTAGGGCCCCGGGAGCTCCAATCTGAGTTTCTGGAAAAAATCCTCTCGAATGGGGGGGCCCACAGGGTCTATTTATAGGCCGGAGAAGACCCCGGGCGGTTATCACTTAGGTCGCACAAGTCACTTGTGCGACCATAATGTGTCACGCAAGTAGAATTGCGCGACTATGAGGAAACTTGCGCGACATATGGGCAATCTTCTCCATGTTCATCCCTTTGTCGATTTTTGATATTTTTTCTTCAAAGGATGGATCAATTTGTGCTAAGTCATTTTCCTTTACATTCCTTTGGACTCTGTGACGAAAAGGGAGCATCAACAATTACATAAACCATTCACATGATATAACATGGATTTTCGAGAGGTCTAGTGTCATTGGGGATTAAGATCGTTACATAACAACTTAAATCATGAACTGCAACATCTTTATTGCCAAATTCTTTTACATAACCACAATAATCCCTCATACTTAGCATTTCATGGGATAACCTAAGCACATGCATAAGTAAAGGGGTGAGAAATAAAGCCTAGTAAGGGAATAAACATTGAATACATGAAGAGTACAATACATGTTAAACAATAGTCATATAAATAGAGAAAAAGAGAAACATGAAAATAAAGGCATGATAAAGCATGATAATCATAACATGGAAATGTGGCAACAACACTTAATATGGAATTAGCATGAGCCAAGGCTCATTGCACATAGAGCATGAGTAAATCCTCATTGCACATGAAAAATGAGTAAACCCAAGTTGCACTTGAATTATAATGATTCAACACTCATTGCACATGACTTATCATGATACTATACTTTACCCAATGCATTGGAGCGCTATAAGGGCTCACCCTTCTTTAACATTTCATTTCATGCATAAGTGTGACACATGGATCCTAAAAAATGGATTCATAAAACATAATAATTTATTCCATGATAAATGAATGTGGAATTAATAAATGAAACATTATAATAAATAAGTAAATGTTCATAAAGTTGAATACCCTTGATGGAGAAATGGGCATGGTATTCACTACACAATGGCATTGGATTAGAAAATCTGTGCGATTTCGGCAGCGTAACGGTGTGACATAAGAATTCATAAAAAATGGTTGATGAGATAGAAAGGGGTTCCTCATCATATTTACATGTAATGGACAGTAAGGAGGACATATAGATACATGTACCAACAATTTTAAGTGAATTTAGATACATGATACAAAAGTATAGCATGAATGTAAATGTGGAGAGAGGAGTTCCTTTCAGAATTTCGGCATAGTAACGGGTGTACATGGGCCACATTTAATGAGAGATAAAGGGGTATACAATTATTCAAACATAAAGAGGGAAGTATTAGTGAGGTTAGAAACCATACCCCAACATTCATAATTGAAATTACAAGGGCAAAACAACTTAAAAAAATTTGAACAAAAATGAGAAAGGAAGAAAAAACCTTTACTTGGAAGTGTGCTTCGAAAGGCTTGAGAGAGGCCTGATAGAGGATTATTGGGAGCTTGGGACACCCTGGGAGGATTCTAGAGAGAGTAGGGAAGAGTTTGGACGAACTCAAAAGGCTTTGAGTGATGAGGAAGTGGGATCTTGGGTGGGTTTATATAGGAAAGGTGAAGGAATTCTTTATTATTTAGGTTCGGGACCCCTTAAATTAAATTAATCCAAACCACAAACCAGCCCATGGTTTTTGCCCATGGTTTTTCGAAAAGCGAAGAGGAAAAAAATATTTTATAAGGATATATTCCTAACTTCTTAAAATAATAGGTTTTCTTATGTGGAGGTGAGTCACTCTCCCTCGGAAAACAATTAAAAAAGACAAGGTGTTTAATAAGTATTGAAGGATCCATTAATGCTTTGAAAAGTATGTCAAACCAACCCAAAATCACATTATTTTAATGGTAAAACATATATTGGCCTAACATAAAGATTATAGTATTTTATTACGTCACTATTGGGTCATTACGATGTCATAAATCACATTATATATTTAAACGGTATATAATTTTTACCCAAAATTTTGATTGTCTCATAAAATTATAAAAAATTCACCATTGGATAATTTCGACATATTGATTCCAGAAATAACATTTATTTTATCTAAATAAATATCTAAGTCTGTTAATTTTCACATTTAGAATAAAACCAACATTTTTAGAAAAGTCACGGGTTCTGACAAAAATGGCTTTCAAACCTTAATAAAAATTATAATTGCATTCATACAATTATATGATCATTTATATATAATAAAATTAATTTAATAACAGTAATAATAATATTTTATTAAAATATTATTTAATTCTAAAATCCTATAATTTAATAAAATATATTTCTTAATTAAATAATAACTAAAAACACTATTTGTACTCTAAAAACTATTTACAATGTATTAATAATGATAATAAATTATATTCATTATTATATACAAAAATAATGTAAATGAACATAGTACTAGTGATTTGTTACATAACCCCTTAAAACAGCCGCATAAGACCTAAGGGTAAGGTGTGCGATTGTGATAGACTCTTGGGGTGGCTTAGATAACATCGCTCGAGTGGTAATTTCTATCAACTTCCACTTTTCCCGTAGACGGTCATGTTCGAGCTTGACATGATGAAGCTCAACTTGGGGTTGGTCAATGGCGAATCCCAAAGATGCCACTTCTTTTTCGAGCTCCAACAAATGGGCTTCAAATGGAGAAATTATACTGGATGAGTCCATCATTTCCTTTGTCTGAGTAAATTGGGCTTGTTAAAGCCCTATATTTTTACTAATCATGTGGTCACTGTTCATCGACTATAAAAGCAACAATCAGAATTCTTAACATAAAACCAAAGAAGTTGACATCTTATATAAACATTTTACATAAAGAGACATTTAATTAAAACAAGCGGGATTTCCATTAATGAAACTTTGGGTCGTTACAATATTCCCCCATAAGAAATTTTTCCCTTAAAATTTCCTTTTCCCATACTAAAAAAGATGTGGGTAACTCAGCTTCATCATTTCCTATGATTCCCAAGTTGCTTCTTCCAACTTGTGGTTTTTCCACAACACCTTGACGAGGGGCATTTTCTTATTTCGTAGAAGTTTTTCGCTATGATCTATGATCTTCACTGGTTTCTCCTCATAGGAAAGATCATCCTCCAATTATACCACCTCATAAGAGAGTACATGTGAAGGGTCCGGTATGTAGTTCTTTAAGAGAGATACAAGAAAGATATTATATAATTTGGCCATGGTAGGTGGAAGTTCTAATCGATAGGCCACAACCCTGACATGATCAAGAATCTCGAAGGGTCCGATGTACCTTGGACTTTACTTCACATTCTTTCCAAACCTCATGACTTTCTTCCATGGAGATATGCATAGAAAAACCCTGTCTCCAACTTTAAACTCAAGGTCTCATCGACGATTATCTGTATAACTCTGATGTCGACTCTGGGATTCCTTGATATTCTGCTGAATAGTTTTCACCTTCTCCACCATTTCCTCTACAATTTCTAGTCCAAGCAACTTACATTCACCGACCTCATCCCAACATGCCGGTGTTCTGCACCTTTTCTCATAAAGGTCTATATATGGTGCCATTTGGATGCTCGAGTGGAAACTATTATTATAAGAGAACTCAACCAGAGGAATATGTTGATCCCATCCTCCTTTAAAGTCCATTGAGCACTCTCTCAACATGTCCTCAAGTTCTTGGATAGCCCGATCAGATTGGCCATCAGTTTTAGGATGATAGGCGGTATTGAAGTCCAGTTCAGTATTCAGATCATGTTGGAAACTCTTACAAAACATAGAGGTGAATCTTGGATCTCAGTCAGAAACAATAGATAGTGGTACTTCATGCAACCTTACCACTTCCCTTATATATATCCATACCAGTTGATCCAAAGAGAAGTCCTCCCGAATAGAAATGAAGTGTGCAGTATTTTTAAGATGATCCACAACATCCCAGATTGCATTATTGCCTTTGGTTGTCCTCTGAAGTCTGGTGACAAAGTCCATGGTGATGATCTCCCGTTTCCATTCTTGTATGGGAAATGGTTGCATCATCCCCTTATACTTCTTCCTCTCTGCCTTCCCTTGCTGGCACACTAGGCACTTTGATGTATATTCAGTGATCTCATTTTTCATATTATCCCACCAAAAGTTTTCTCAGAGATCTTGATACATCTTTCTGCTCCCTGGTTGAATAGAGAAATTTGAACTATGTGCATCATTCAAAAGTTCCTTCATCAGCTTTGGATGTGATGTAACACATATCCTTTTCCCAAATCACACAATTCCTTCTTCATTAACATAAAAATCCAAGGATTTCACTTTTTTGATAGCTTCCACTTTTTCCTGAATTCTCACATCATCCTTTTGAGAATCCTTTAACCTTTCCAAAAGAGATATTTGAGAAATAATTTGTGAAAGGATTGATGATGTTCCATTCTTTATTATTACCATGTCCATATTCATCAAGTATAAGATGATTGTATATTTCTCAATTCTCATCATTGATAGAATCGTTGTGTCCTTTCTACTTGATGCATATGCCACCTTGTTCACTTTCCCAGGGTGGTAATGTATTGAATTGTCCTAATCCTTGATCAGCTATATCCATTTTCTTTGGAACATATTAAGATTTTTCTGTGGGAATATATATTTAGGACTATTGTGGTCAGTATATATCTCACATTTTCCCCATAGAGATAATGCAGCCATATTTTCAAGGGAAAGATCACTGCTGCCAACTCCAGACCATGCATTGGATAGTTTCATTCATTAATTTTAAACTGCCTTGAGGCATAGGATATCACATTATCATTCTGCATCAGCACACTGCCTAATCCCTTCTTCTAAGCATCACTTAATACCACAAAAATATCCCCACTTGTGGGTAATGTGATCACAGGCGTAGTGATAAGCCTCCTTTTCAACTCCTTCAAGATTTCTTCGCATTCATCGCACCAAGAAAACTTTACTCCCTTTAGAGTTATCTTGGTAAGAGGGTTGGAAAATCTTGATAAATTTCTCACAAATCGAGGATAATATCCAGCTAACCCCAAGATGCTACGGATATCTGTTACCGATGTTGGCCTCAGCCATCCCTCAATTGCATCTGTTTTGGAGGGATCCATAGATATACCATTTCTTGTGATGGTATGACCCAAGAATGAGAATTCCTTCAACCAGAACTCACACTTGTTGTACTTTGAATAGAGCTTCTCCTTGCGCAAAGTCTCCAGTATAGTTCTGAAATGCTCCTCATGAACCTCCTTGGGTTTGGTTTATATTAGAATATCATTTATAAAGACTACCAAAAAATTTTCTAGCTAATCTCTAAAGACTCTATTCATCAAGTCCATGAATATTGTCAGAGAATTGGTGAGTCTGAAAGTCAATACTATGAATTCATTGTCTCGTATCTTGTACAAAAAGCAGTATTGGGGACATCTTCCTTCTTCACCCTTACTTGATAATATCCCGACCGCAAATCTACCTTGTAGAAGTATTGTTCTCCACGCAGCTGATCAAACAAGTCATCAATCCATGGAAGAGGATACTTTTTCATTATCATTATTTTGTTGAGATCACGATAATCGATGCAAAGTCATATTGACCCATCATTCTTCTTGGTGAAGAGGACTGGTGCACCCCATGGTGAAGCACTTGGGCATATAAACCCTTTATCCAGATTCTCCTGTAGTTGTTTCTAAAGCTCTTCAAGCTCCATGGCAGCCATTCTATATGGAGTCTTGGATATTGGTAGCACCCCTGGTATATGTTCAATTGAGAATTCAACATCTCTTATAGGAGGAAGACCGGGCAGTTTCTCGGAAAAAAATTCAGCGAATTCCCTCACAATAGGCATATCTTCAAGGATGGTTTCTTCCTTGGACTCAATCATCTAAGCCAGACATGCGTGCTCATAGGTTTGTAATATCAATGATTGAGATGATGGAGCTAAAGGAGATTCATCATCCTCCTAACACTTGTAAAGAATCGGGGGTCGATTCTCCATATGGAGTGTGATTTCCCTCTCCCGACAATTTATGATGGCTCTATATATGGAAATCCAATTCTTGTCAATAATTGAATCAAATTCCACTATATGGAGTATGATGAGGTTCTCCAGGAAATTAAATCCACAGATTATAATAAGTGATGACTTATATTCATGGGATGCAATGATTCCCCATTTTTCATACTCACCGACATCTTCACTTCCATGATTTGTGGTGGTGTTGGGATTGTTCTACAAAACATTCGAGATAAAAAAGAATGCATAGAACCTGAATCAAATAGTATGTTCGCTATTATTGAATGAATAACTATCGTACCTGTCACCACTTCATTGTCAGGGTTCACTTCAGCAGTCATCACACTGATCTTCACACCGGTTGTTATCCCGAGTCCTCCTATTACCGGCCATTGGCTGAAATAAAGGAAAGTTAGTGGGTAACACATAAAGGTTAATCCAAAGACAAAAGTTTTTGAAATAAAAATAAACTTTTATTTCCTTAACTTATGAGTCTATAGGCTTCAACCTAGGCTTTTCATGATCTACTTTCTAACATATATTCTTAGGTGAATTTTATTTTAATTCCCTTAATAAGGGTTCATACTAAGATTGTGAATTTATCAAAATATATCCCTCGGGATTGTCATAACCAAGAGTGCAGAAAGGACCGTTTCCGTGCACCAGTTCCCGTTCGAGTCTAGATCAAAGCGGTGTTTTCGGGTTTTACCCCTAGGATACATCTGTGCCAGAGCCGCCTCTACCCGCTCGTATCCATATAGGGATGTATTTGTTTGATAAACCACTTACTCCGTACTTACCAAAAAATAGGGATGTTTTTATTATACTTAGTCTTGTCTCTAAGGCTTTACTAGTGTTTTCTAATCCTAATCCCAAAAATAACCAAACCTATCCTCTGATACCAACTATGACAACCTTGCTTTTATTACAAACATAAACATGATTTATTACATAAACCATTAACTAGATAAAACATGGATGATTGAGAGGTCTAGTGTCTTTGGGGCTTAGGATCAATACATAACAACTTAAAACATGTTGTATAACATTGTTATTGAAAACTTATTTTACATGACCACTACATTCCATCATACTTAGCATTGCATGGGATAACCTGAGGACATGCATAAGAAAAGGGGTGAGCTATAAAGCCCAGTAAGGGAATAAAAATGTAATACATAAGGAGTACAATACATGTTAAACAATAGGCATATCAATGGAGCACAATAGAAACATGAAAATAAAGGCATGATAAAACATGATAATCATAACATGGAAATGTGGAAAAAACACCTAACATGGAATTAGCATGAGCCAAGGCTCGTTGCACATAGAGCATGAGTAAATCCTCATTGCACATGAAGCACGAGTAAACCCTCATTGAACTTGAATTAGAATGAGTCAAGACTCATTGCACATGATTTATCATGATACTATACTTTACCTAATGCATTGGATGGCTATAAGGGTGCACCCTTCTTAAATATTTCATTTCATGCATAAGTGTGCCACATGGATCATGAAACATGGATTCATAAAAAAATTATCATTTATTCCAAGATAAAGGAATTTTGAATTCATACATGAAACTTTATAATCAATAAGTAATTGTGCATAAAGGTGAATACCCTTGATGGAAAAATGGGCATGGTATTTACTAAACAATGGCATTGGCTTAGAAAATCGGTGCGATTTCAGCAGCGTAACGACGTGACATAAGAATTCATAAAAACTTGTTGATGAGAGAGAAAGGAGTTCCTCATAATATTTACATGTAATGGACAGTAATGATGTTATATAGATACATGTCCCAACAATTTTAATGGAATTTAGATTTAGGCTACAAAAGTATTTCTTGAATGTAAATGAGGAGAGAGAAGTTCCTTTCAGAATTTCAGCATAGTAACGAGTGTACATGGGAGGAATTTAATGAGAGAGAAAGGGGTCTCCCGTCATTAAAACATAAAGATGGCAGTATCAAGGAGGTTTGAAACCATATCCCAACATTGAAAATTGCAATTAAAATGGCAAAACAACATAAAGTAAATTGGACAAAATGAGAAAGGAAGAAAAAACCGTTTCTAGGAAGTGTTCTTCCAAAGGCTTCAGAGATGCTTGAGAGAGGCGTTTGGGAGATTCGGGCACCTTGGGAGGATTCTAAATAGAGAAGTTCAGAGTTTTGACGAACTCCAAAGGCTTTGAGTGAGGAGGAAGTGGGAGCTTGGGTGGGTTTATATAGGAAAGGTAAAGGAATACTTTATTATTTAGGTTTGGAAACCCTTACATTAAATTAATCCAAACCAAAAACCTGCCCATGGTTTTTTCCCATGGTTTTTGGAAATGGGAAGAGGAAAAAAAATATTTTATAAGGCTATATTCCTAAATTCTTAAAATAATAGGGTTGCTTATGTGGAGTTGAGTCACTCTCCCATGGAAAACAATTTAAAAAGACTAGGTGTTTAATAAGTTTTGAAGGGTCCATTAATGCTTTGAAAAGTAAGTGAAACATACCCATAATCACATTATTTTAATGGTAAAACATATATTGGCCGAACATAAAGCTTATAGTATTTTATTACGTCACTATTGGGTCATTATGATGTCATAAAACACATTATATATTTAAACGGTATTTAATTTTTACTCAAAAATTTGACTGTCTTAGAAAATTATAAAAAATTCAAAGTTGGATAATTTCAACATACAGATTCCAGAAATAACATTTATTTTATCTAAATAATTTTCTATATATGTTAATTTTCACTTTTAAAATAAAAACGGGCTTTTATCGAAAATTCACGGGTTTTGACAAAAATGGATTTCAAACCTTAATAAAAATTATAATTGCATTCATACAATTATATGATCATTTATATATAATAAAATTAATATAATAATAATATTAATATTTTATTGAAATATTATTTAATTCAAAAATACCTTAATTTAATAAAATATATTTCTTAATTAAATAAAAACTAACAACACTATTTTCACTTTAAAAACTATTTTCAATGTATCAATAATGACAAGAAATTATACTCATTATTATATACAAAAATAATGTACATGAATGTAGTACTAGAGATTTGTTACATAACCCCTTAAAACAGCCGCATATGACATAAGGGTAAGGTGTGAAATGGTGACATACTCTTGGGGTGGCTCAGATAACATCGCTCGAGTGGTAATTTCTATCAACTACCACTTTTCCCGTAGATGGTCACGTTCGAGCCTGACATGATGAAGCTCAGAATGGGATTGGTCAAGAGCGAAGCCCAAAGACTCCACCTCTTTTCCGAGCTCAGAAAAATGGTCTCCATATGGTGCAATTCTACTAGATGAGGCCATCGCTTCCTTTGTCTGAGTAAATTGGGTTTGTTAAAGCCCTATATTTATACTAATCATGTGATCACTGTTCAACAACTACAAAAGAAATGGTCACAATTATTAACATAAAACCAAAGAATTTGACATTTTATATAAACATTTTACATAAAGAGACATTTAATTATATCAATAGGGATTTCCATTAATGAAACTTTGGGTCGTTACACATAAACACTGTATAAGAGTAACTATCAAAGAGAAGTAAATTTTCTTCTATGAATAAACCAAGACAATTATGAAAACGGATCTCACATCAGATAAAAATAGGAGGCTCATTCTCAAAAAGAGACATAGTCCTCTTTACTTGAGGATCACAAGCCTTCTAGAAGTTTATATTAAAAAACTTTATCCACACCCTGGATCGAGGTTCCCAACAGCACCCAAGGCTGTCCAGGCCAACTTGACCTCTACTATAGATTTACATGGGAAAAAAATACAACCAGGTCACACAGATAACTCATTCACAGTTATACACGAGATTGAAATATTATAGAAAAATGAGTGATTGAGGATATCTTTTAACCTCCAGCTTAGATCCGGAGATAGTCTGTGTTTTTGATATAGATACACACACTACTCAAAAAGTATTAAAATTATATAAGTCATAACAGAAATAATGAGAGTGGTTTAGAATATTCTGAGTGTTGTTCTTGATGGTCATGGACATATCGAGAAATAACATGTGAAGATCGAGTCCACGAATGAAAAAACATGAAAAACATAATTTTATTGATGCTCTATGTTCTGGTTTCAAGTGAGATTCTTTTTATAGATTCTTAGTTTTGATTTTTTTTTCCACAAGGATGTTCGCACTCTTTGGTTCACAACAAATTCTTTATTATTATCAGCTAGTAGGATTGGGGTGTATCTATTCTCACTTCTTG
>CAUJRU010003034.1:0-58673 GCA_963277665.1 Viscum album
AAAATGAATTAAAAAACATAGAAAAATTGAATATTTTGATTAAATGTAAATTAAAAATATTATAATATATGGATATTTCATGGTTTCATATTAATATTAATTACATTAAAAAACAAATTCCTGATGTCCACAAAGGTATAGTCGATTTGTGATCATGGAAACATAAAAAAATTGGTTCATGAGATTTCCACATAGTATCCCACTTAGTTCCTCATAACTATCAACCAAATTTGAAATATCACACATTATAACTATAATTATAACCTATAGAAAAGAAATATAGATATTGGTGAGCTAAGATGATCACTATGGATTAAAAAGGGAAATATGTAAACATAAAATGTGCATTAGGGTATGAGAACATGAGCATAATACTTCAAAAACATACACTGCATATCAATTATTATAATCTTGAGTCATGGAATAAATTTCAGTAGTTCCTAAAGAAGGAATCATAATAGAATCAAAAAAAATTAACAATGAGAACTTAATGTTGTCATAAGAGATATATTTGTAGCATACGCATATGCATAAAAAATGATTTCCTTAATAGTTCAAGGCTCATTTCCAAGAATATTATTGTGGAATGTCATCAACCCCCAAACCATAATAGTAGTCAAGGTTCACTCCAAATACTACCATATTGGATAGAGTCCCTTACTGAAATGGGATCACTCCCCATTACAGTCTTGTTTATCTCATGAAATATCAATCTTTAACCAATTAATTTGTGCGAGATATAGGTTCCACCTATGTTTGATTATAACGTAACAAAAATCCTTAGTTATAACATAACCACCATCACATAATTAAATCCATACATAATAATCCCATAGGATAATAAATCACTAATCATATATGAACCCATGAAAAGTAATGCTCATTATAAGAACTTTATCATATTAGAACAAATGAAAATAAATTAGTTTCATAAAAAGTTTCATCATATCATAAACCTTGGAAAAGAAACATATTTCAGAAAAAACTCTTCATCATAAACATAAAACATAAAGAGGAATAATATGAATGGTGTCCATGGAATATATCCTAAATAATCATAATTAACCTAAAAGGATATCATCGTAGATGTAAAATTATTTTGAACGATCACTTTGAAATTTTGTTGTGGAAATTTTCCTTTTAAACTTGAATAACACATTTTAAAATAAAGAATATTTTCAAAATTCATTTCATTTAAAATTACCATGAAAAAAATAATGGAAGCTTTAAGAATTATTTAAAATATTTATTGGGGAAAATAAATTATTTTACTTGGAAAAAATATTTTTAAGAAATAAATAATTTTCAAAATCATTTAATTTCAATATAATATTGAAATCATATAAAGGAAGATTTAAAGATCATTTAAAAATTTCCTAAGGACTTTCACATTGAATTTTTTTAAAAAAAAATATTATATTCTTTGAAAATAATTAAGGAAACATAAAGATACTTCTTTAAAACACTGAGTGGTCATGATGGTGGAAAATACCATTCATGTCGTAAGCTTTAAAACAAGGATTATTTTAAAATGTTTGTAAAAATACAAATAGGAATTGATTGAAAAATAAAATTAAGATTACCTTAAAATATATATATAAATACAAGACATGTGTAATAATATAATTATTCAACCACTTAGATAATGTTAAAAACAATTTTTATAAAAATATTTTAGAGAACATGGTTTTTAAATAAATATTATTTTCAACTAAAGCGATAAATAGTGATGATATTTATAAAAAACATCATTTGTAACTATTTATTAAATAAAAAGAGAAATATTAAAGGAAAACATATATTCACTTGAAATAACTAGAGGAGAGTAAAATACATGAGTTTCTTGAGATATAGTTTATAATATTTCATCATCAGAAGAATAAACTTAAGAAATCTATATAAACAATGAGATTATATCATAAAGAAATTAACAGTTTGTTAATATTGAATCTAATGATAAATGATGTAATAGCATTAAATGAAACATAAAATATCAATAAAATTAATAAATTAATGATATCAATAGTAAAAGGGGTCTTATATACACCTCATAAAAGATTATAGGTGTATAACACGACGAATGTCTCAATGAAGGCAAATTGAGAAAAAAATACCATACCGCATTGGTAACATTGAAACATTAATACCCAAGAAAAAGATATCCTAAAATGTATATTTAAATCTCCATTATTTTTAAGATAATCCTAATAAAATACATTCAGGTTTAGTATATACACCATATAAAAGAAACATGTGGTGAATATTCCATGTGTCTCGAAGAAAATAAAAGTGTGACGGAATTCCCTTACTATAAGTATCAAATTGTCTAATACATATTAGAACCACCTATATAATAAATATAATTTTATTATAAAGATATTATAGAACCATACATATATATATTATACCATATATTATTTACTTATGACATTTTTTACCCTTTTATTAACAATTCCATGTTTAAATCACAATTCGTGCAGTAACTGCTTTGTTTTTAATGTATGTTTTGATTTGTTATTTTTGTTCATATTACATTAATAAATGTTACATAATATAAATAATTTTATCTATGATGTAAATATCATATATATTCGGCATATTTTTATTTAGAGTAATCCTATAAATTTTGAGATGGAAAAACATATACAATAATTACTGAGATAGCAGGTTATACGTACACATGAATGTTGTATCCATTTTATCGATGGATGAATAAAAAGAAATGTAAATAATATATTACCCTTCCAAAATCATTTTTATTTCATATATGTCTCAATATACCTCAAATTTAACCATATTACCTTTCAAGCAAGGCATTAGTGAAAAACTAATCACATAACATCATAAGGTAGTAGTCAATCGTACACATGAATGACATTATCGTTTCCCCCAATGAATTGAAAGTAATAATTCATATGTGATATAATTATTAAATAAGTTTAATTATGTATAAAATATCATATATATTCATTTAACCTACCATTATTACCATCCAAGTATATCAAAAATGATAAACACATCACATCGGTTCATGTGGCAGTAGGTTAAGAGGTAAGAAGGTAGGTATGGTATTATAATTATAGGGGTATAATAATAAGATAAAAATAATATATAAACATTATATTTATCTTTATATCTAGTTGTGAAAGTTGGTGGTGGAAAACAAATAAAATCGGTTCATGAGGCGGTAGTTCTCCATAAACATGATCCAATATTTTGTTTCCCATAGATGGAAGATGAGATGGATATATGATATTATATTAAAGAAACTCATTATATTTTATACAATAATTTTATTATATTATCATATTTGAGGAATATCTGAATGAATTAGTATAAGTAAAACAAATATGCATAGCTAAAAACGCTAACACTTCTTCCGATAACTTCTTTATGATTAAATTAAATCCTTTCTAGATTAGATTTATGATCCCACCATGGACTCTAGGATGTGTTTATTTAATTAGGGGTGAAATATTTATAGGTATTTGATGAAAAATAGTGTTTGGAAGTGTGAATAGAAGAGGATAGCTGTGACATTTTATTAGTGAGGTTAGTGGCACACTTGAATGTTTTTGAAACGAAAAAGTTGTACCCCAATTCATCACATGAAAAAAGGTTCTAAAATGGGACATTATATAACATTATAGGGGATAAGGTAAAAATATGTTCACAAAATGGGTGGTGTACAAGTTTATAGTACATTTTATCCATTATCTTTTTAGTTTATCTCCCATGTAAACTCATTTTACCTTAACCATTGTAATTAGTTTTTTTATGAGGTTGTGCCTCTTTTATTAAAATCTAGAAAAAGAAAGAAACCCAAAAGTGTACAGGAAACAAGTAAAAAACTAAGACAGATAGCTATCTACCTATATTTTTCATAAATCTAGCACTTATATTTCTTTCTTCTTCTTCAATTGCATGCCATTCATCCCTTCTGTGACTGAAACCATGACCCCGACCTCTAGATCATACTCTATTTGCAGGAAGAGATTGGAGCCTTTCCAAAAGTGTCTTAGCATCAGTGTTTTCATAATCTGAGCGATCCTCTTATTTCTTTTTTCCCTTTCTAGGAGAAGGATCTCCCTCTTTGTAGTTTCCAGGTCTACGGGTCTCCTGAGTCTCATCAAGAGAGCCTTGAGTGGAACCCTACTTCTCAGTGGCATCATCAAAATGTTGACCAAAATAAGGATTGGTTTAACCTGCAATCGACATAGCTGAAGAATTTATCATCTTGTAGGAAACAATCTGAAAACCTTCATTGTCCACAATGGGTTTTGAAGAAGCCTGACATGGTTTAGATGTGACCAGGGAGTCATATTCTAAAATTTGTTTACCCTTTTGGTTATTCGAAGCAGATATCCTATCATATGAAAGCTGAGGATCAACTTCTTTCTCAATTTCATCTTCAGTCTCTCGGTTAGCTCTTGAGTTTTTATCATAGCCTGGAATTTAAGGAGACCAAGAAATCTTAATTTTCTTCAAATCAACACACTTTCCTTGGCTACTAGTATCAACATTAATCACCAACTCAGAAAAGATGACAACCCAAGACTTTGGATTCTTCTTAGAGGTAAAGGAATGGATATTAGGTGTGTTACATGTCTTCCCACCCTTCTCATCATATGTAGGATTGAAAAAATCCTCAGAAACACCTCCATGTGTTTATTTGCTCAGAATATCAATAGGAATGGAAGGTTCATCGTGGCCCTTTCAATGATCCTTGTAATCCTTTGGCTTCCGACTATGTGTTCTTTTGTTCTTTATGAGACAATTTCTCATCTCATGTCCACGTGAAGAGCAATAGCTACAAACTTTTGAGTGCCTACATGTAGATGATTCATGACCTATAATGTTACAGTCCTTACAAAATTTTGGAATTTTTTCATAAATATTCTTCAACTAAATAATGTCATCATCAGTTTCTAGCATAACCTTATCAACTAGGGTTGATCCCAATTCAACCTGAACCAAGAAATAGACGTAGTGACCAAATTGAGCCACTTCTGTTTCCTTGTCAATTTTGGTAGGGATTCAAATTGACAGCGCTGTATCATAAAGTATTTTGGGGTGTTAGGGTATCAAATTCAACCCATACACTATTACCCATATTTGTGTGGTCGTGTTACCAACTTCAAAGGGGTTTAATTTTTTATCCCATTCACGAAGGTGAACAATTCCCGGTTTGAGAGCAATGAAACAAAATCCCCAAGATCTAACTTTACTTTCTTCCATGGAGAAGAGCATATGGAAGTATCCCCATCCTAGAGAGACATATTTCAAGGATGAGAAGCCCCAAATCAATGAAATACACCTCTTCAATTAATCTATTTTCATAGGCTTTGAGCCTTTAGGAAGAAATAATCCTGCAATGATTGAGAAGTCACCCATTTTAATCCGTTCAGAACAACAAGGTCCTCTTTGATGTGTTCAATGTTCCCCTTTCTTGGAATAGAAGAATCAGGTACTCATTTGAATCAAGCAAAGGATCAGTTCAAAGATATGCCCTCATTAAGAACAGCATGTCTGGCATGATTCTGATTGTCCAGTCCTGCATCGGCATTTTTATTTTCCTCCTCTTTTCCCAAAACTGTCGTCATGACTCTCTCATGCATTATTGGATCCGAGACTCCAATTATAGCAACAGAGACAGACGAGCAAGCCCCATCTAGTTCTGCAGCAACACCATGACTTCTCTTCGTGTCACACAACACTGCCAACCTTGGATCAGTCACATGTGTTGCAGTCTTCTGGAAGGATACCTCCGCTCCAACAAGGGCATCATAGACCTCTGATGAGCAATCCCCATCCGATGATGGGCGCGAAACCAATTCCTGGCCGAAGTGAGAACCAATCATACTACCCGAATCAGCTTTGATAGATCTGCACGCTCCACTCACGCCGCCGGCATTAGCGACCACCGGCATGGATCTTCCTGTGCAGCTCACGACGCCCGCTTCAGTCACCACCATTGAAGAACCACTCACCCATTCAACAGTCGATGTCATAACACCACCCACATCAGTTGCCAAATCCACAGCCACATTGACCACCACCATCGCAGATCTACCTTCTGCACCAGTCTCCGCCATAGTGCCATATCTATAGCCATCAAAGCAACCACGAGGGAACTCAATCAGCACCATTAAACCTTAGCAGTGATGGCGCAAGGAGAGAGAATGTCTCACCCCTTGTAATTAATTTTAATTGTTTTTTCTATCAATTATGGAAAAAACATATGACAACCTTATTCAGTAATATAAATTTTTTTGATTCAAAATATGGATTCATTTTTTCTATATTCCATTCATATATGTTTAAAAAATTAATTTAAAACTAATCTCATAGAGGTGATGAAAAATATGCTTTCCAATGAGAATAGTTTCAAAAGTATAAAATGTCTTTATATCAAAATTCAACATGAAAATTATTTCAATGAAATAAATTGGATTAAAAGATTTATTATTAAACTAATTTTAATTTTAAAACAATATTATAAAAAATATATCTTCTAAATTCCTCAAATGAAAATGATGTTTTTTTAATAAAACCCCGTATTTTTTGACTACTCAATGAATAATTTATCTTTTCATAAAATTTTAAAAAAATAATATCAAGATACATTTGGAATTAAAATATCAAAAATGATATTCAAATTTTCAAATAATTTTTGTTAAACTTCAAAAATATACTTTTAAAATAAGTGGAAAAAATGCGACAAAACTGCTTCTTAGAAAAATATAGTTATTAAACGTAAAATTGGATTTCCATTATCTCATTCTTAGAAAACACATAAGATTAATTTTCAATATTAGATTTAATATATAATATAGAACTTTTATTAATATAATTAATAAATAGTTATTTTTTAATTTTTTGAAGTAAAAAATGTTTGTGCGCATAAATATTGTTTTTTAATCATTATATTAATATTGTTCGCGTTTTCATTTATAAATAATTACCAATAACTTTCTATATAATATCTTGAACCAACACAAGTTGTTCCTCATAAGAAAGACCATTATCTAGTAGTATGACCTCTCAGTTTAGTAAAGGTCGTGGGTTAAGTATGTATTTTCTTATAAGAGATACATGGGACACATAATGAACCTATGAATTATATGGTAGAAGCATTAAGCGAAAATATATGGTCCCGATATTATTAATGATTTTCAGGGGACTGGAATACCTGGGCTTGGTTTTCCCCCTTTTCTTACATAGAGAAATTTTCAGAAACACATACTCAACAACATTGAATTCTAGATTGCATTGATGATTATTAGAATCAAATTTATGTCAACTTTCTGTGACCCATAAATGTTATTGAATGGATCTGAAATTTTCTACCATTTCATCAGTTAACAAAGGTCCCAAAACCACTATTTCTATAACTTCATTCTAATATGTTTGATTTCTAAACTTATTTCTATAAAGAGAATCATAAGGATCCATCTTAATGCTCGAGTGAAAGACATAGCTGTAGGAAAACTCGTGTAGAGGAAATTGTTGATCCCAACCACCATAGAAAGCCCTATAACAAGATCATATAGTATCATATAGTGTTTTAATTTTTCTGTTATACCGACTATATTTCTGAGAATGATACACAATACAGAAACTCAACTATGTATCATGATCTTTCTAAACACTTCAAAAAATCATTAATTTAAAATTTGAGTCCCAATAAAATACAGTTGAATTTTGTTTTCCATGGAATCATATAAATTTATGAATGTATATTCTTCCATGTTGATATAGAGATAAAATATATCTGATATTTATGAAGTTTTTTGAATTTCTATAGATATCGACTATAACCAGTATATGATTTTTTCCCTTTTGTTGTATTGGTGAGTCCAATAAAAAAACATAGGGTGATGTTTTCCCATTTCAATTCTTGTATGGTTAATGGTTTTAATATCCCCTTATAATTTTTCTACCCAACCTTAATTTAATGACATATCAGTCACCAAGATACTTACTCAAAAATATTTCTCTTCATGTTGTCCCACTAGAAATACTCTATCACATAGGCTAGTGGATGATGATATTCCCTTCTCATCCTTCAGTTGTGGTTTCAAGCCCCACAACCATTCTGGGTGCAACATGTTATCGCCCAGAATATTATTTACCTTTTTAAAAAACCTATATTAACATAGTTCCTAAAACATTACAAAATTGAAATGGCTCATAATTACCTTGACATCAATGATAAGATAAACCCTGAAGGTTACCAAAACCTACAATCATTTTCCCAAAAAATATAAAATAATTCTTCCACAAATATTCATTTTTAACTAAAAAATATACAAAAGAAAATGGTTTTATTTACATATATAATCAACCATAAAACCATAAACCCATCATGGTATCCATAACTATTATATTAATCCTACATGAATACATATATTGTTCAAAATTAACACAATCCGTAAATGTTTCATCATTCATAAAACTAAAATACCATTGGAAAAAAATAATTCTACTTCATTATCCTTGAATCCTAGTACATAAATACTTCAATCCTTCAAGTTCAACAATTGAAATAGAATAGGTCCTTCCTTGGTCTAGAAGTTAATTCTTAGGCCAGGGAATCAACATGGACAATCCCCATGATCCCCAAACATATGAAATTAAGCTCCATAACAATTTTTAACTATATTGCATTCTTTTCCACATAAATAAAATCTTCCCATATATTTAATAAATTCATATATGTGCTTCTTACATCCTTATTTCAATATAAAAAGCTAAATCTTCTTTCCTCTGTATTCATTACCATACAAAATTTGATAAAGGTTCATATTCCTCTTATTTTATGATTTAGGAATATCACTGAAGTTTAGGTTGTTAAAAATATCACATTATAGATGATTATGAATAATAGAAATATCTATCTATCTTTTTATCAGCTAATTTGGTTACTCATAGTCAACAAAATTTCCATCAGATTTAATTTTAAAATGATTCCTTCTAGTTTTGTCCATTAACAAAAAAATCATAGTGTTAGAAACTATAATCATTGCGGAAAAATGAAATAATCATGATAAATCACTTATTGAATGTCTAAATAATGACACATTATTTTCAATATATGACACCTTAGGCTTAACCTAGGTCATTCATGGTCATTATTCAAATCCTTCACGATGGTTCAGAAAGAGTGTTTTAATTTTTGAAGAATTTCCCTCAGGAGTATCAAACCAGTTTTGCATCATGGATCATTTTCATGAACAAGGTTTCGAGTGAGTCTAGGTTAGTGCACCATTTTCATATTTATTACCCATAGGTACCTCTATGGTGATTCAAGTCAACTGGTACTATCTAGACATGGATATAATTTCATGGAAACCACTTTCTCTATCCGTCAACAAAATTCCATGACATTTTCCTATATTTGGACCCATCCTTTCAATTATCCATATATATATATATATATACCTAGACATATCCTTATACATATCCACCAAAATATCCCTACGGATCTCAATAATATTTTATAGTCATAGTTTTTGATGGTTTACTAAACCTATCCATTGACACCAACAACAGAAATTCAATATTCTTATGCATAGATATTACATCATTTTAGATTAATATTCTTTATATTAAAAAAAACTACATAGGATCATAAACGTATAGTTCCATTATAAACATGGAAGGATAAAAAATGGTTCATAAGAGTTTTAAATTGTCTCCCACTAAGTTCCATATAACTAGAACCCTTCTCGGACATATCACAGATAATAGCTATAATCATAAACTATGGGAAAATAAACATAAGAGAGATGATCTCAGATGCTCAGTAAGAGTAACTAATTTAAAATTTTAAACATAACATGAGTATAATGTTATGAAAACAAGAACATAGTATTTTAAAACCATACCATGCATATCAATGATCATAATCAAAAGACATTTAATTAATCCTGATAATTCATTAGACATGAATCATAATAGAATGAACGGACATGAACCATGAGAATATAACATTGACATAACACATATATTTTTGGAATACACATATGCATCGAAAATCATTTCCTTAGTAGTGTAATGCTTATTTCCAAGACTATTATATACTATCGTGGTGGAATGGGTTCACTCCCCAAACCATCATAGAAGTTAAGGATCATTCTAAAGACTATCATTGTGTAAAAAGTCCGTTACCAAACTATGTTTACTCCTCAAACCAATCCTATTAATCTCATGAGATACCAATATATACCAAATTAATTAGTGAGAGATATAGGTCCTACTCCTCTTTGGCTACAATGTAACCACCATCCTTGTTTATAATATTACCATCTTCCTTAGTTGTAATGTAACCACCATAAGATAATGAAACCCATACATAATTATGCCACATGATTATAAAACATCCATCATAATAGAACCCATGGAAATAAATGGGCTTCATAACACATTTATCATATTAGAACCTAGGAAAAGAAATGGGTTTCATAAAACATTTCACAATAGTATAACCAGTGGAAAATAAATTCATTTCATAAACATTACTTCATCACAACCATAAACCATCGAAAGAAATAATAAGAATGGTACCCTTTGATTATACACCTAATAAATCATATGTAACATAAAAGTATTTCATCTTAGATAGAAAATGATTTTGAAAGATCTCATGGAACTGTTTTTTTTTTTGAAACAACATTTACATATTGAAAAATTCTTTTTAAAATGTAAGACATTTTCAAAGTCCATATCTTTGAAAAAAACCTTCAAAACTTATAGAATAATTTTAAGAATAATTTAGAAAAAACTTGTGGAAAATTAGCCTTTATACTTACAATATTTTTAAACATAAAACATATTCAATATCCTTTTTATTGAAAATATCCTTAGGAACATGTAAATTAAGCTTGAGGAATTATTTAAAACAATTCTTGAGGAAAATAACTTTTTCTCTTTGAAAAATAATTTAATTAAAAAAATTGAAAAATAATTTCACTGAAAATTACCTTTGAAACATATAATGGAATATTTAAAAAAACAAGTGACCATGATTGTGGAAAATACCATTCATGTCGTACTCTTTAAAAACAAGACTCCTTTTACATTTTTTGTAAAAAATAATGCATCTTCTTCCTCGGTGGATCCGACTACCCTCAATGCGTCTTCTTCCTAGGAGCCTCTTCTGCCTGATCTGGTTGACAGTTAACCACTGGGGATGGGGCAGATATGTACTGACCTGGTTCTCTACTCTCAAATCCTCATCTTGTTTGGCCCCTTTCATCTTTGTAGCCCAAATCTCAATTTTCAACTTTCTATGCTCCCTCCGATCATCAGTTATCTATAATCTACGAAGCTGGATCTTCTTGGCCCTTCTTCATATCTCGTACCGATCGCTCCTTATCCTTCGCCTGGATCGAGGTTTGATCTTCCATCTTATCCAGGAAGGATCCTATTGATGTTAGAGTCTCATAATGGTCTTGTATCCCCAGAAGAGGCCTCCCTATTCCCACCAAATCCCAATCAAATCTCAAAGGAAAGGATGTATGTCTCCGACCTCTTATGACTATTTGTATAGAGCCAAAACCAGGCACATGACTCACTAATGTTATCAGTCCTCTTATGGAACAGATATGGTCTAGGAGCACTATTTAAGTTGGATTTTATCTCCAATGAATTTCTCAGCAGTTTAGACTCTCTTGCGGCTATTTCGGACCTAAAACAAAGTTCGTCAAAAATCACAAACATGGCGCATAGAGTTAGGGAGAAAAATTTCATACATGCAGCTCCCCAGAATCGCCACATATGGTTATTCTTGAATTCTTCAATTTCAGTGGATCTAATTACATCTTTGGACCAATTCTTAAACATGAATATCATTTATGGATCACTCTATATCTTCTCCTCATTTGTTTACGCAAAATGTGATGCGCATGTTCAGGAGGCCCTATGGAATGATCTATATTCTTTCAATCTAGAAGATGTCCCCTTGATGGTGGGGGAATATTTTAACATTATTTATGATCCATCTGAGAATAAGGGAGAGGGATCCTTCCCATGAAAGGGCAGCCAAGACATTGTTGATTTTATGCCTCCTGGACTCGGGATTTTAGGGAGATCGGTTCACGTGGTGTAACAATCAAAGAGGAAGGAATTGAGCGTAGTGCTTCCTTGACCACTACTATCACGAACCAACCCAGGTACCCTGGTAACCTGATAACCGAGCTAATCCTAACATAGCCCGAAGGGCGGTCCTGATCCCCATGGGTCGGTGACTAGAACATGGCATCACACAACATTCAAGTGGGAACGATTTATCCATAAGAATACGGAAGAAAAAGAAACAAGATAGTATGAAAAACCTAAAAAAACTCCACTGGGAGTAATGTATCAGAATACAAAGAGGCATAAAAAAACCCAAATTACTACAACCTAAGTACTAAAAATGGGAAAAATAGCCCCAAGGTCCCTAAGGACACAACTCACTAAGACCAAAGATCAAAAGCTGGATCCACCTCCAAGAGGTCCCTTCCCTTTGCTCGATCCAAGAAGAAGAAAGTCTAAAAACACCCGAAGGAAAAAGTAGGGTGTGAGCCTAAGCCTAGTAGGATACCACAAATGATTCCATAACAGATGCAAAATATAGATTATCCAAAGAAAATATTTCAATTTTCAAATAAACAGGTTTGACAATTCAAAAACATATTTTAATAAAACATGATATACATTTTCAAATGATGGAAAAATTAATTTAAGAAAAGGCTTTAAAATGATGGAATATTTCTAAAACAATGGCTTAAGAAAAAAATTTATATAAAACACCTTTATATAAATCCAGCAGGCATGTAAAATAGTTCAAAATCATTTTCATACATTTATATCTCAAATATAAAAAAACAAGTGAGAAACATGGTCATATTCCAAAAGGTACGTTAGTATTAACCAGTTATAGGATTCCACACTATCTATGTGAACTCAGCAAAATGTGTATACATAGGCCCCTATGACACTGGCCAAAGGAGACTCATCACTAACCTGTCGGGGATGTGACCCGCCACAAGTATGTTTTAGAATGTTGTCGTAGCATATAATGTATCCAAATAACTCACTAACAACCTAAGACTTGCATGTGCTCTTACATGATGAACGAACTATTTTAAGAATGATTAAAATATGATCAATCCCGTTATTCTATTTCAAAAGTGCCAATTTCATTCCATTTAAAACAAAAACAGGTTTTATTCAAAACATGCCTTTTTCACAAGATAAAACCAATGGGTTTCTATCAAATCATTTTAAGCGATTTTCACCAGTTTGAAATCCATTCAAAACCAATTCCATCATTACACAATTTGTTCCGACAATTAAATTCAACAATTTAATTGAAATAATTTCCATCAAATCCACAATTTAAAATTCAACAATTTAAAATTCAACAATTTAAATCGGCCAATTTCCATAAACATACCCAATTCAATGGAATTGGGGTTTTCTAAATTTTCATGCCAAAACCATTTCAAATACCTCGATTCACTTGAATCGAGTTTTTATTAATTTAATTAAAATCAAACGTGAGTAATTGAATTTAAATAAATAATTGAAATAAATCAAGAAAATACATTAATAATGAATTTAGAACATCTGGATGGAACCACCTACGTCGATGGTTTTGACCAAAACCACAACGGTCGAGAATGATCAAGAAAACGGGTTTCTTATTCAAGAAACCGCTTTAGATATCATCTCCTAACAAAATCAAGACAAACACTCATCATATTTGGTACCACACATATAGATCTACCCATAACGGGCGTAGATCTAAGAAACCGAGAGAAGAGGAAAAGTAGATCTAAGTAAATCTAAAAAGATGATCAAGAACGATGAAGAAAGATCACATACCTCAAGAATCCAGCTTCGATTCACCACGAAGATCTTTTAGATCACCTCCAAAACGATGGGAGAACCTTCTCTAACCTTAGGAAGTGACAAATCCCATGTTTGCGCCACTTAGGATGAAAAAAAGAAATTAGAGGAAAAAATGAGTGAGATCCAAAATTTAAGGATCTCATTTAAGTAGAAGCACGGTTAGTTCGCACGGTTTGAAAAACCATGCGCTAGCCGTGGGTTAGCTTTTACCTCAGACACCCTTCTCACACCATTTGGCTGCACGGTTAGACAAACTTTGCGATGCCCGTGTGGAAGCTACTGCCTCTAATACCAACTGCGCAAGGTTTGGCCGCACGGTTTAGTCAACCCGTGCACCGCCCGTGCGAATTCTCCTTTGCCCCAAAACAACATTTAAAGTTATCCCGACTCTCCCAAGTCACTAACCCAAAAAAGAGGTACTTAGAAACATCAAAAGTACCTGAAAACATAACGTGATGTTACAACTGCCTTGAAAAGTTCCATGCTATTTCCACCTTTCGGGATACCAAGGTCACACACCTTGCATGTAGCATGTCGGGCCTCTCCCCCCCCCTCAGAATTGTGGTTCTACCCAAGATGAATGAAACCAAATCTTTCATGTTCTCTCACATGTGGATGGAGGATTCTGGTTTTTAGAAAGTGGTCAAAGCTTCTTATTAAAATGCTGTGCAGGGCAGCACCTGGATGAAACTCCACAACAATCTTTGAAACCTCAAGGTAAATCTTCAATATTGAACAAAAAAAAATTGTGTCTCTTTCCAAACCTAGATAAGATCAGCAAGGAGATTGAATGCATAGAAATATTCTTGAAAAACAACTGGAATGAAAATATGTTTGATGATATTACCAACAGAAAACATTCCTATGATGATATTCTTCTTCAACAGGAGAGGGAGACCCACGAAAAATCAAGGGTAAAATAGTTGCGAGAAGGGGACCACAACATGGGATTCTTCCATGCCTGCATCAAATAGAAACAACATTTTAAGAGACCCAATCTTCATATACAGGATCAATCATTCTCTAATTATAGAGATTTGGTACGGAGGATGGTGAACGAATTTTTTAGGGAGCTTCTGGCTGGTCCTATCTCTAGAAGGCCTGGTGGGTACCAGCGGGGTAGTGCATAATTTTTTGTGGCAATTCCCCAGGGTGTCACAACAGCAATGAATGAGTTTGGGGAGGTTTTTCCTCATGAAAGGGAGGTTGAAGACGTAGTATATTCCCTTAACCCAGAGAATGTGCCTAGTCCTAATGTCTTTCCTGGATCTTTCTAAAGGAGTTATTGGGATCTGATCAAGGGAGATATTGTGGAGGAATTCCATGATTTCTTTAAGGGTAACAATCTTCCCCAGGTGGTTGCTGACAATAAGTTAGTGCTTATTCCAAAAGTCAAGGATCTCCAATACCTCCAACAGTGCATTCCCATTTTCATGTGTAACTTTTCCTATAATGTTCTTGCTTCTATTCTCAACAAACGACTGTCGATTTTCCTTCCTAGCTAGGACTCTGAAGATGAACACATTTTCTTCAAAGGAATGCCCATCCAGGTGATGATTGGGCGGGAGGAGATGATAATTGATATTAATAAGAGGTATTTTAGATCTAATATTGCAATCAATCTCGACATGAACACATTCTATGATAGACTTGAGTGGAATATAATCATCAATTTTCTTTCCAGCATGGGTTTCCCTGCTTGGGTGACTGATCTTCTTTTAGAAGATTTAGTTCCTCCTTGATATCTCTGAAATTCATGGGAAACAATATGGTTTATTCAAAGAGGTCAGGGGTCTTAGACATGATGATCCCCTTTATCCCACACTCTTTATCCTATCCCAAGAATCCCTCAGCCAGCACATAAATAAAAAAATCATCCTGGGCAGCATTCTTCCCTACTTTTCCAGGTATAATAATCTTGTCATATCCCACCTTATGTTTGCTGATGACATCTTGATCTTTTTGAATGGTAGGAATAGGTCCATCAAGGGGATTAATTCGGTATTTGAGGAATATTGAATATGGAGTGGTCAAGTGGTAAATATGGAGAAAACCATAATCTTTATTCAAAATAAGTGTTCGGATAGAAGAGACAATTACTTACAAAGAAGCCTGGGTATGAAAAGAGGAGTCTTCCCAATGGATTACCTGGGTTCCCTAGTGTTTCCTAGAAAAATCTTCATCCACCACATTGTCAAGACTGTTGACAAGATCACTGGAAGAATCATGAACTGGAAGGAAATGTTTTTGAATTTTTGAGGTAGAATAACACTCATAAAAAATGTTCTCTGCTCTATCCCCATGAACATTATCTCCTCCATTAAGGTGACAAAATGGGTTTTGTCTAGGCTAGACTGTATTATAGCCTCCTTCCTATTGGATTTAAAATCTTAAGGGAAGAACCATTGGGTGGTATGAAGAGGGATGGTTAGGCCTCTGGACAAAGGGGGGATTAATGTTATGAGTGTTTCTTCCAATATGCAGGGTCTACATGCCATGTTCTCTTTGGAGGCTCTCGAGGGGAAAACCTTTTGAGGAAAGTTTATGTAGGAGAGGTATGGTAGTGACATGGATAGGAATATAGGAAGACTTTCTTCCCCTGGTTGCATGATTCTTCCTTATATTTCAACTCTCCAATATCACACTCGGTGGAGTGTGGGTAGAGATAATATTAGCCTTTGGCTTGGTAACTGGGCATGGGTTAGCCTCTATTTCCCAGGCATCCTGGTCTTTGATTTACCTTCTATTAAGACAGTGTTTTTCTGAGCATTATCGATGCTATCCTGAATGAGGAATAGATGACCATCTTTGATAAAATTGTGCTTAATTCAGATCATGATGCATGTATTTTTACAGGCTCCTCACCAGGAGCCTTCTCATCCAAATACTACCTTAGAGTGCTCTCAATGGATCAAGATCATGTTGTTTGGGTCAATTTCTTATGGCGATGATATATTCTGAAAAAGTTCAACTTTCTGATTTGGAGAATCAGGAACAAGGATCATCCTATAGAAGATAATATTCAATGGTTGTGAGGGAATATATCCTCCAAATGTCTCTGTTGTAGGGTGGCATATATTGAATGAATTGATCACCTGTTTTTCAAAAGTGACTATGTAGAAACTATCTGGAATGCATTTTCATGCTTAATGGTAAGGGGCTTATTCATCACTTTTCATAAATAGTGATTTCTAGGTGAAAGTTCCTTTAGGTCAGAGAAAGTTGCATGAACAGTCTTATGATAGATGGTTTTTGGGGGATATTGAAGAAAAATAATGAGGCCCGTCACAAGGGTATTCTGGGATCCAAAGCAGGTCTCATCTTCAAAACCGGGTATGTTCTCACATACCTCATATGCCTATGTTGTGCATGCCAAAAAACCCCCTCTATTTGGTCTCTTCTTATGGGAACCTCAAATCCAACCAGTTCTCACAATTTTAGATAGATATGATTGGTTCGTTGGATTCCACATCACATAGAACTCAAAATGAACATTGACGGTTCATGTAACATGGGTATGATGCGGGGTGGTGGGGTGATTGGGGATCCAAGGGGCTCAATGGTCCTTTTTATGTGCTTTATTTGGAAGAGGTGATTTTTTACAAGCCAAGGTGGTGACCAAGCTCACTGGTTTGTTATTATGCAGTCACAATAATGTTCACCTCATGGATATTGAAACATATTCTCTTATAGTGTCCAATGTTTTGTCTGGAATCAGACCTATATCGTGGACTATTATTTACACTATTTGGAGTTGCAGGTGCCTCTTGAGTAATAGCATGGATGTTTATGTGTCATGAAGGTAACATCTTGGGGGATTTTATAGCTTCTAAGGCAATCCAAGGGGTATGAAATTCATGTTTTTCTACCCTCGTGTCCTCCCACGCGGGGGTGTCAATCTTATGCGCACAGATTCCCCCAGTCATCACTAATTCAGAACACATTTATTCCTCTTGTTTTTTCATTCCATTGGCCTATATTATTTTCATTCTCTTTTTAATAAAATCATTAAAAATATTATGTTGGCTATAAGAAACACGTGTTGAATATTTCATGTGCATCAAAGAAAACAAAGGAGATAGGGAACTCCCTTTCCAAAAGTTTCAACATACTTCATATAAATTGAAATATCATATATTTTAAATATTTTTGCAATATAAATATATTACATAACCATAATTATATATATCATATCATATATGATTTACTTATGACCTTTAATTATCTGTTTATTAACAATTCTTTGTTAAAATCATTCTTTAGGAAAGAATATCTTTATTTTTCATGTATGTTTAAATTTTTAATTTTTGGCCCTCTTATATTGAACATTGTTATGGAATCTCCATCATTTAGACAATGATATTAATATTATATATATTCAGTATATATTTACTTATATTAATACATAAAATATAGAGATAGAAAATGAAATACATAGTTAATGAGGATGGTAGGTCGTACGTACGAATGAACAGAATATGAATTTTCTTGACGGATAAAATGAAAGAATGTTAAAAATTATATTATCATTTAAGATTCATTTTAGGTCATTTATATCACATATATCCATTAATGTGACTCTTATTACCTTCCATTCAATGGGTTAGAGAAAAATGAATCACATTGCTTTGAGAGGTGGTAGTATGCCTTACAAACGAACATTATCGTATCCCCTAAAAAATGGAAAGTAAGATGGTATTTGTGAAATAATTATTATAGAGGATTAATTATGTAAAAAATATCATATTCATTCATTTAATATATCCTTATTACAATCCCAAGAAAATATAAGTGAAAATCACATCACATCAGCTAGTGAGGCAGTAGTCCGCTACACCCAAGAGTGATGTTATTGTTTTCCAATATGTTGGTAGGTATGAAGGTATATATGGAATTATAATTAAATAGGTATAATACTATCATATATATCATATATAAACATTAAATATATCATTATATATATATTCATGATAGGTGGTATTGGAAAACGAATAACATCGGTTATGAGGTGGTGGTCCACCATACAGAAGACTGGAAATTTTTTCCCATTTAATGGAAGAGGAGATGAATATAGATTATTAAATTAAGATAATTAAATATTAAAATATGGGGGATACTAGTGTTATTATATTTTAATATGAGTTGAAGAAAAAAGTAAAACAACAATTCATAGTTAAAAACCTTACATATTCTTTAGACAACCTCTTTAGGTTTAACATAAATCCACACGAGATTGAATTTATGATCTCTTCAAGGAATCATTGATTTAGGGATGGAATTAGTGCATAAATTTGGTGAGGTATTTTAATAAATGATTTTTTTGGATGGTTGAATATAATAGGAGAGCGGGTAAACATTTATAATTGAGGTGAGTGACACACTTGTATTTTTTGAAAAGAAAAAGGTGTACCCATGTTTTTCACAAACCAAAAGGATGCAAAATGGTACATTGTCAAACCATAAATGTTATAAAGTTGGAATATTTCTATAAAATGGGTTCGGGAGATGTTTTTAGGTAATCTTAAATGTTATCTTTTTAGTTTAACCCCTCCCTAGTTAATAAATGTTTACCTTAATCACATAATTAATATTTACTGTTTTTATTATTCATTATGAAAAAAATAGGATTAACTTATTAGATAATATAAATTACTATTATTCAAAATTTTAGGTCCATTTTTACAAATTCCCTTTGTATAAGATGAAGGATTTAGTTTAATATTAATTCTACACAATCGATGAAAAAGTGGTTTTCTAAATAGAACAGTTTGAAAAGAATAAAAATGTTTTATATCAAAATGAATTATGAAATTGATCACAATTAAATAAATTAGATAAATATATATATAATTTTACTAATATTAAATTTCAAACCATATTAAATTAAAAAATTTATTGAAATTCCTTGAATGAAAATTTTATTTTTTAATAAAATCTGTTATTTGTCACTATTCACTGAAAAATTCCATGATTCTGAAAATTGTCAAAAAATAAATCCATCATAATTTTGAAAGTATGATTTCAAAAATGAATTTAAAAATTTTAAATTATTTTTCTAAAAGTGGAAAAAAGTATTTTTAAATTTTGATTTCATAATGAGACAAAGCTGCATTTTAGAAAAATAAAAAATATAAGTGTAAAATTTGATTTATTTTAACTCATTCCTAGAAAAAAAATAAAATGACTGTTTAATATAATATAAATTTCATTAATGAAATTGAAATACAATTATATTTTAAATTAATTATTATAAAACATATTTGTGCAATATAAAAAGAGATTTTTTTAAAAAAAATATTAATTTTAAATATATTCTTAATTTCAAATAAAATTAATTAGTCATCTAAGAATTAATTTTATATAAATGAGAAAAAAATAAACATTTAAAATTTATTTAATCCTATCCATACCCACCATTCCAATATCTGGGTGGAAACTATCATATTAAATTATAATATTTTAATTGAATGTCAAATTTAATTTAAACTCGATGCCGCATGAAACACAATCTAAACTCAATCTTTTATGAAACATTAGTTAAGCATAGTGTTTCATGTAACACAAGCTAAACTCAATGATGTGTGCAATGAAAAGTATCAAAATGTTTAAATTTATTTGAAAAAAATTCCCAGAAATTCGATGTGTTACATTTAAAATATAGAAAAATTGACTGAGGGAATTTCAAAAAACCATAATAAAATCACCTAACCATACCCTTCCAGAAAAAAATTATTAAAATTAATGGGGTGTTTTAATTGAAAAATTTACTCGAGCTTTTCAAGAAACATAAAATTTATATTTTTTTCTGTTAATCCTTAGATAAACTTCCATCACATTTTAATTAATTGAAAAAATGCCTTTAATAAAAAAAATATGGAAGAATTTTCTACCAATAAAATAATATAGGAGTGCAGAGATGTCATTCAAAATAGGAATCCTCTTAAACATAAAGATCGGGGAAGCTTATTCAAACCATGTACCTTAGGAAATGGTGGTCTGTTTAAATATTTGTGCGACCTTAGGGAAAGTATGAATTTTATTACATTTTTAGTCATCAACCATTGAGATTAAGAGTACAAAATCCCACAACTGTTGTATTATAGTTCATAGATTGATCCATTACTAACCCAATTGGTATGGTTTATGACTTACTAGTTTTAGTTGGAATAATATACATGCCCATTGAATTTCTTATATTACACCTGGTGTGTGATAACAGTGTTCCTATCATCCTTGGAAGGACCCTCCTTACTAAAAGAGGAGCTGTCGTATTTTTCTAAGGGTATAATGATTTTCAACATGAGTTAAAAAATTATATTTTTTCAATAGGACTAAATAACCCACTCAATGTTTAATCTATTCAAAATAGGTGCCTATAGATTTAGAATAATAAATTGATGAAAAAGATGAGTACGTTTTTTAGGATGATGGATTAGATCAATTGGAATCCAATACCAATAGAAACATGCATGGGAATCATCTATAGTTAAGAGGGAGAACCATTAAATGAGTATATAAGAGAGTTCATAAAAAACATATATTATTTTTCATTAGAAATATTCTAAGGAGCATTGTAATCCTAGGCCTCAGAGTCATCCCTCTCGTTAAAAATAACACAATCGAGATCTCTAACATCTTCTAGTTTGTCAAAAACAATGTTTTCAAAGGGGGTTTTCTTCACCACATAGCATTAGAACATGAAAACTAGAAGAGAGTTAAGGAGAGAGAATGTTGAATGTTTTGCGGATTTTTCAATCTACAATTCTATGGAAAATATTATATATAAAGGGAATAAGTACCTCCAAGTAATGAATAATATATCCATGTATCCTGATCATAATCCCAGATTTGAGTGGAAAAGAATATTAAATCCCAAAATGATGGATTCAGTTATGAAGGATGTTATAATACTACAAGATAATGGAATAATATTTCCCATCACAGATGGTTCTTGGGTCATTATAGTCCCAGTTTTCCCATATATTATTTTATTGATTGTTTTTACAAATTAGAAAATATATAACTCCAAACAAAGATTGAAAAAATGATTAGAGTCTCTATAGAATAATGAAAACTTAACTCTGATATAAGGTAACAAGATTTTACAATAATATTTTTAGGAAAACTTTTTATGATGGTGCCTGGTATTGAATTTTTATATTTTAATTGTGGTAATTATAGTTTCCACCTGATTACTATTCTCCCTGAAGATTAAGAAAATCCACTTTCACAGGACCGTATGGATCATTAAACTACATAACAATTTCATTAGGCAGGTGCGGTGCTCCATAAACTATTCAAAAGATAATGACATTCATATATAGTCACATGATTGAAATTATAATGAGGCATTCATTGATGATTTTGCCATAATTTGAGAAAATTATAATGTTGTATTAAGAATCATGAATCTATTTTTGAATGATTTTATAATATAAACCATATATTATACTGATAAAAGAGTTTTTTTATAGTTACAATGGTTATTTTGTTATGTTAAAAAGTCTCTAAGTGGGGTGTAAATGTATATAATTCTATTATTGATGTGATCAATAAACTAATACCTCTATAGAAATGTAAATGGAAATAGTTTATTTCTATGGACTTCTATTTTTTATCGTATCTTCATCAAATACATTTCTAAAATCACTAGGCCCCTCTACTCATTACAAATAACGGACCCACCATCTGTGTAAGATGTGAAGTGCATAGAGTCATTTAACCTTCATAAATATAATTGCATATCTTCAATGGTTATTACTTCCCTAGACTGTAAACTCCATTTTAATGAAATGCTTGATTCCAATGATGTAGTGGTTGGAGAAATGTTAGGAGAATGGAAAGAGATGATTGTGCTTATGATTTACTATGTCAGTGTACATGATACCCATAAGAATAAAAATACTACTGAAAATGAGCTATCAAGTGATATGTATTCTATTGAAAAGTTTAGGAAATATTTGATATTGTCTAATCTTATAATTTTCAAGAACAATTCAGACCTAAAGTATCTTCTAGCTATGAAATAATCCTAGAAAAAGAATATTAGTTTGACCATTTATTTATTGGAATATTTTATAGTAAATAGTGCTATAAAAGGTGAAAAAAAAATATTTGATGACCACATGTCCATGATACCAATCAATGAAGGCAATGAACCAAGAGAGAAAAACACGTCATTCCCAGATGAAAACCTCTTCATTGATTCAATGTTTCAGTGTACAAGGTTTGTTGAAATTTCTTAATTTCAATATGTAGTAGACATGTCGAGGGACCACTCATAGAAGAAAATAATGAAGTTCATTTATAAGTTATAGAATTATTTCTTGGATTATATTTTTTTAAAGATATATTTATTGTATCCTCATAGTTGTTTGGATGAGAATGTGATGCCTCACATTTATATAAGTTTCAACTGTTCATCTGGGAGAATACACCTTGTAGATTATAAGAAAACCTATAAATTCATTCAAGATAGTTTATATGGGCCTATCTTGTTCAAAGATGTTTGGAGTCTTGTTTTATGGTTTGAGAAGTGTTAGATGTTGGGAATTTTTGATAGGATATGGGAGTTAGTAGAAAATAAAAAATTTAGAAGAATGAAATTATGATGTATAGGTAGTGTACATTATAGAACCATTTACATTATCATATAGTAATTATTATATCCTTTTGGTTATAGGATTTTTTTCAACATGGGTAGAGGCATTTCCACTTCTAAACATCCTAGCAATTAGTATTTCGAATTTCATCGAAAATAATATCTTCTCCATGTTTGGATTGACCAAAGAATATATCAGTGATTGTATAACACATTTCACAATTTATAAGATCAAATAATTAATGAAAAAATAGTGTTTTAATCATTGAAATAGAAAAAAATATCACCATAGTTTAGTGTGAAAAATGAAATTTTAAAATAGTGTTTATGAAAATTATGCATACAATAGTATCTAGATCTTTAATAAATTGGTTAGTTTTGGTGGATGTGGGTTTTTGGACATATTGGACCCCTTATAAGGCCCCTGTGGGGATGTATCATCATAGACTTATATTTGGTAAGACATTCAACATTCCCTCGAGGTTTACCACATTTTCTTTTGGACCATGAATGCTCTGAACATTGATTTTATGTTTGTTGGGTATAGAGTGATATTAAAATTGACTAAATTTAATAAGACTAAAATGGATTCGTATGAAAATGATAATATTTATATATAGTAAAAAAGATCTAATAATTTATCTATCATCCATGATATAAAAATTTAGGTTGTCCAGAAGGTTTTCTTATTCAATAATTGGCTTAAGGTTTTTCTAGGTAAACATATGACCAAGGGGAATAGTCTCTTCATTGTTTTAGTAATGATAGTCAATTTGAAGGGGAGTTGGTTAGAGAGAAGAATGAACAATTATTGGTTAATTGTTAATGGGATAAACACTTCTTTGAGGTGTATCCATGTTGTTTGGATTATATCACTTTTATTGAATATTTAACTTACAATGAGTATACATGGGTAATTTAATCATAATAAATTATGGTAGTCACCCCATTTCACTTCTCGATGTTTTTGTTTCATTAAATAACTATATTATGCTTCCTGTTATACATGCTTTATTGAATCTAATTTTTTCATGTGGTCACCTATTCTCTCACGATACATTGCACATGAACAACCGTCTCTATGGTCACCTTTTTTCTTCATGTATTCTATATAGAACATAGTCATGTTTCACTTATCTTTATCTGGTCAAATATGAAATTCCTTCTTATAGTTTATCCATGACTAGTCGAATTTTTATGTTCCATTACTTTTTTGTGATAAGCTTTTCTCATTCCATCTTCTGTTAGGTCAAAGTGGTCACTTGTAGTTATTCTCTTATTATAATAGTATAGCGACCCATGTAATTACCTGATCATTTATGAATAAAATTCTATTCATTTTAATGTATTATAGATATAGAAAACACATACACTTTTTTTTATTTATTGGGTTTAAATGACCATTAAGTATCATTATTGTTGATAATATAGCTGTTGAATAGTGATCACAAAATGTATATAAATATAATGTTACAAAAATACTTTCAACATAGACAAAGGAGAGGAAGGCCTCATCTAGTAGACTCAAGAAAAAAAATATCATTTTTTAGAGATTGGGAAGGAGGTAGCGTCACTGGGCTTCTCTCTTGAGCAAGCCCAACCTGAGCTTCAACATGTTAATCTTGAATGTAATCACATATTAGAGAAGTTCATGTTAATAGATATTACCCCCTAGGTGATGTTATCCTAGCCACCCCAAGAGTTTTTCACCATTGCACACCTTAACCTTAGGTCCTATGCGAGTGTAATAAGGGGTTATGCAATAGGGTATTAGTTACTTATTGTGTAATCCATTTTTATAAATAAGTCTTATTCCACCAATTTCTTTATGAGAATATTCATACTTATAAAAATGATGAACTTTATAAATTGATATTTTAGGTAAAAATTGTAATTTTTAGAAATATATGCATTATTATGTTTTTAATTATAATATAATAAAATAAATTCATATAAAATACGATTATATCAATTCCTTGACTATAAATTATTCGGAAATCAGTTTGATAAATGTTATATTTTTATATGATAAAACAGAAATTTTATTTTTTAATTAAAGAATTTATTTTCCAGAATTAATGAATTTTTTAAATAGTTAATATTTTAATAAAATATTATTATCAAAATAATTTTATTAATAACAAATGATTGTATAATTTTTATGATGTCAAGTGTAATTTTTATTATGGTTCAAAAACTGTTTTTGTCAAAACTCGTCAATTTTTAATAAATGTCGGTTATCATTTTTAAAGTGAAAATTCACATATTTATATAATTATTTAGATAAAATGGATATTATTTTTGGAACTAGGATGTCAAAATTATCCAATGGTGAATTTTTCATAATTTTTTGAGATGGTCAAATCTTTGGGTAAAAATTAAATAATAAATAAATATGAAGTCTGTTTTATGACATCATAATGACCTAATAGTGATGTAATAAGTACCATAAAATGGATCTTTGAACAAATATATGTTTTAGATTTAAAATAATGTGATTTTAGATTTTTTGGAATTATTTCATAATGCCTTAGTGCTCGAATGGCCTGAAAGCCTTCTTTTTATTTTATTATGGATAATCCCCATTTTAAGGGTTGAAGGGGAACCCGTACATGACCCGTAGTCCCAAGGCACACGGCCCGAATGACCCACAATACATGACCCGAAGGCCTAGAGGCATACCATGCCCATTACATGGCGCGTAGGCCCAACCCACTAGAACTGACTCTTCCCAGCTTTTGTGTCATTGATCACCTAGCTCCCCACCTTGCATTGCTGATTGACTAGCATTTCCTTGTACAAAGCTGCATGGTGCCTGGTCACGATGGTGGCTACCATACCCTCTCATTCTTCCAATCCAATTAGCTCTACTTCTAGTGGATTCTACTCTTGTTTCTCTAATCCTCTTCTGGGGACTGTTTTGTGTGAACTGGGCTACTCCATAGTCTATGTGGCCCGAAGTCCCTGTGGCCCAAAGGCCTTTGATGACTTGAAGGCCATTGAGACCCGTAGGCCAAAACGAGTGGCCTGAAGTCCCAAATTGGGTGAATAGTTCTAGGTGCTATATTAATGAACAGTAACTACTACAGTAATGCTATAGTAAACCTATAAAATTCACCTCCACCTGGTTTTGAACCTGGGTCTCTTGGATGCCAAGAAGGAGCCCTTACCACTTGGGTACAGGCTCGTTGGCATGCCTTAGTGACTCCTCCAAAATGTATAATATATTTTATGATTCTAAATTAATTTATTTAATAATGTGACTCACCTCCACATAAGCAAGGATAATATTTTATTATCTTCATCCATTTTCTTAAGAAAATAATGTTTTCCAATCCTCTTTGGAAAAAATAATGGGAAAATACCATGAGTTGGTTTATGGTTTTGAATAATTTAGTGTGTAGTGTCCAAAACTTAAATAATAAATAATTCCTCTTCCTTTCCTATATAAAACCAACCAAGATCCCATTACTCATCATGAAAATGCTTTGAATAATATTCCCACTCTTCTATCCACTCCCTATAGTCCTCCCTAGGTGACCCAAGCTTCCAAGAAGCCTCTCTCAAGCCTATCCCAGGCCTTTGGGATCACACATCCAAGTAAGGGATTCCATCCTTTATCATTTTTATCCAAGTTTATTTATATTGTTATACCATTTTATTTTTAATTACAAATGTTGGGGTATGATTTCACAACTACCCCATACTATCCTCCTTATGTTTTAATGATTAAATTCTTTTTTCTCTCTCATTAATGCCTTCCGTGTACACCTGTTACCATGTCAAAATTCCTTAATAGATTTCTCTCTTCTTATTTCCATTCAAGCATTTATTTTATATCATGAATCTAAATTCTATTTAATATGTTGGGATATGATGTTACATGATCCTCTTACTATCTATTTTATGTATAAATTATTAGATACACCTTTCCCTCTCATCAAACTATTTTATGAATTTACATATGACTATATTATGCTGCTGACATTGCACAATGATTTTCCATGCCAAATTCATCATGTAGTGAATACCATAACCATTTCAATATTAAGGATATTCACCTTTATGAACATGTACTTATTTAATAGTACTTACATGTATGTATTCCACATTCTTTGGTCGTGGAATAAATGATTATGCTGAATGAATACATGTTATATGATCTATGTGGCACACTTAAGCATTATATTGAAATGATTATGAAGGGTGAGATCTGATAGAGATCCAATGCATTGGGTAATGTTTATTATCATGATACGTCATATTGGGATAGGGGTTTAACTGATTCCTTTTAGGGAATTTTCCCACCATGTTGGGACAAGGGTTTACCTGATTCCTTTATATAATCAATGCAGTTTTTTAAGTTGTTTCCACATTTCCATGTTATGTTAATCATGCTATATTATACCTTTATGTTTATGTTTCTCTTGTGATCTATTGATATTCTGATTGCCTAAAATGTATTTTATTTTTCATTTTATGCCCTGTTTACTCCCTTACCCGGGGTTTATATCTCACCCATTTCATATGTATGTCCTCAGGTTATCCCATGAAATGCTATGTACGAAGGAATGATGTGGTCATATAAAATAAGTTTTCAATAAAGATGTTATATTTTCTATCCTAAGCTTTCATGTAATGTTACTAAGCCCAAAAGACACTAGACCTATAGATATTTTTGGTTGTATGAAGTTCATGTTTATGTAATAAATCATGTTTAAGTGTGTTATAAATACCATGGTTTTTATAGTTTGTACTGAATGGAGGTTTTGTTATTTTTGGGATTAAGATTAGAAAACCCTAGTGAAAGACTTGGGGATAAGACTGACAATAAGAAAATAATCCCCAAATTTTTGTGAGTGTAGAGTATGTGATTTATCAAGAAAATACATCCCTGTCAGGATACAAACAAGTAGAGGTGGATTTGGCACAGATGTGTCTAGGGGTAAAACCTGAAAACACCGCTTTGAGCTAGACTTGAATGGGAACTGATGTACGAAAATGGTCCTTGATTCTCTCTTGGTTCTACACTCCCTGGGGATATGCTTTGGTAAATTCATAATCTTAGTATGAACCATTATCACGGGAATAAAAAATGCCCCTAATCAAATAAGTTAGGAAATAGATCATGCATAACATTGATCAAAACATTTAAATTCATAAGTTGAGGAAATAAATGTAATTTATAAGTTATCCATTTTTTATTGGATTCTCCTTTATGAGTTTAATAGTTTAAAATAATTACCCCTAATTTTCCTTTTATTCTAGCCAATGACTAGTAATAGGAGGACTCAGGTTAACAATTAACGTGAAGATCAATGTGATGTCTGTTCTAATGAGATTCCTAATCCGATGGGAACGGGAATCACAAGCTTCGTCAAGATACTCTCTCATTTAACTCATGTTTTTAATAGAATCCTGGGCCATGAGGAATGTCCCCCCCAGAAAGAACAATTCACATCAAAAGTTTAATGAGATACATGCCCCTACATTCAATGGATCATCTGATCCCTCAACAGACGAACAATGGATCAAATCTATTGAGATGATCTTCTCCATCCTTCTATGTTCAAAAAAAAGAAGGTTATTCTGGGTTATTATCATATGGAGGGTGAAGCTTATCAAAGGTGGACATTGATAAAAAATATGATGCCTGAGGAAGATATTGATGTGATGGGATGGAAGGATTTTGGGAAAATGTTTTTTGATAAATATTTTCTTCACACCCTCAAACATAAGATTAAAAGAGATTTATTTTCCCTAAAAAAGGATGACGGATATATTAGAGTCTATAAAGAAAACATTAAAATACCTTCACGGTACACATATGGTTTTGTCGTCACCCCCTAATGCATGATTGATCGCTTCTTTGGTGGGATAAAACTTATCCTAAAGAAATCCCTAGTGATCCATGACTTTGATAGCTATGAGGATATTGGACTATGTGTCCTCAAAGTTGAGATGGTGATCAAATAACCTTAGGGGTATCATGGGGATAACAAGTGGAAGGTGGAGTTAAATTCTAGTGGTCCGATAGAGAGATATAATAGTGCTAAGGAATTTCAACGTCCCACTTTCCAAAAGTGAGAGAAGAAGCAACCTGGAAATTGCCTGAAGGGGACGAGGAAATTATTTAGGTGTGGAAGAGAAGAGAACCTGGATAACGATTGCCGATAGAAGAAACCCACCAATGTGATAGAGGAAAGGAATGTACTAGTCGAACCTCAGCACCGTATTTATTGCTACAACTGCAAGGAACCATGAATCATTGTCAACTAGTAACCTAAGCCATGTGTAACTAGCACGAGTGCAGAAAACGTTTTTTACGTCACCATTTTTTACGTCGGTTATATAAAACCAACGTCATAATATGTAAAACGAGGTTTTTTACGTCGGTTATTTAATAACCGACGTAAAAATCTGGGTTTAGTACACCTTTAACGTCGGTTATTTTTATAACCGATGTTATTAATCGCGCGGCTTCGTTTTTTACGTCGGTTATACATTAACCGCCATAAAAAACAGAAGCGGGGGGTGTTTGTTACGTCGTTTATTCAATAACCGACGTAAAAAACGCGGTTTTTGAAGGCCTTTTTACGTCGGTTATTTTATAACCGACGTAAAAAAAGAATCCGCAGATGTTTTTGACGTCGGTTATGGAATAACCGACGTAAAAAAACGCGGATTTTGAGCCCTTTATAAGGTCGGTTATAAAATAACCGACGTAAAAAAAGAATTGGAGGAAGGTTTTTACGTCGGTTATTGAATAACCGACATTATAAATGTTTTTAAAAAAATTATAATGTCAGTTATTGAATAACTGACGTGATAACTCATTTAAAAATTTACCCAGACCCGTGGATTGTCATTCGCGAGTTTACCTTCGACAGTCACGACTCGTCTCTCTCGCGCGTAAACCCGAATCGGCTCGTCCATTTAGTTGGTTTAGATTCATTTTGTGATCATCGTTTCTCATATTTAATCTCCTCGGATCAATCTTCTAAACTCGCAGCACTCAGGTAATCCTCCCACTCGTTCGTTTTTTTTCGCGGATAGTATATATATATGTGTTGTGATTTTTTTGTTGAAACTAGCTAAGATTCTTCGATTGCGAACCCTTTTAACTCGTTTTGGCACCATAATCTTATTTATCATCCCTAGATCTATTAGTTCGACTTGCAATATTGACTAATTTTATGATTTCACTAATTTTTCATCGTTTTCTATAAATCCCTGAGAGGGTTGGGGCGTGTCCATTTGGATGGGTTGCCCTTTTACAGTTGTTACTACTTTATTCACACACAACCATGGCATAGGTGCATGGATTTGGGATCACATCACCATTTTCACCCCTGCAAACAAAGTTTCACGAGGAGGACTCGCCAGATTTCCCCTCGGCATGTTAAAAATTTTAGATACCCTCTTTTCAGCAAGTAAAAAATTAACGAGTTTTTTCTTCACTACTTATCCTAAACAAATAAAACCACCATTCTTTCTAGAACCTCTACTAGATCCATTGCATCCATCAACATACATATTTGGATCTGAAAGCATCCCTTAAGCCTTATGTTCGATGCTAACATCCTTTACTGATCTATAGAAAATATGATGGTCTGCTAAGCTCTCCATTTAAAAGTCAAACCCCACCAATTATTCATCCTCATCATGAGAAAATGGCACAACATCTGAATTTCTGATTCAATCTCTTGGGTCACTGAACAAACATTAACTCCTTCAAATCCACACCAGGAATAGACAACCTAATGTCAAGTTCCTTCTCTATCTATTGAAACTCAGTTCTTCCTCCACACCTAAAAACATTCTTTGAATGGCCCAACTTCTTGTTATGGTAAATTTTCAGTGATTCCAGGGGGGTGGGAGGGCTATCAAGAGGGTTGGGGGTGTCCAGGGGGGTGTCCAAGGGGGTAGGGTGTGGGGGGTGGTGTCCAGGAGGGGTGGGGGGCTGTCCAGAGGGGTCGGGGGGTGTCCAGGGGGGTTTACAAGGGGGTGGGTGGGTGTGGGGGGCTGTCCAAGGGTGTGGGTGGGTGTTTGGGGGTGTCCAGGGGGGTGTCCAAGGGGGTAGGGGGTGGGGGGTGGTGTTTAGGAGGGGTGGGGGGCTGTCCAGAGGGTTGGGGGGTGTCCAGGGGGGTGTCCAAGCAGGTCGAGGGTGGGGGGTTGTGTCCAGGAGGGGTGGGGGTGCTTTCTAGAGGGGTCGGGGGCTGTCCAGAGGGGTCGGGGGGTGTCCAGGGTGGTGTCCAAGGGGATGGGTGGGTGTGGGGGCTGTCCAAGGGGGTGGCGGCCTGTCCAGAGGGGTCGGTGGGGTGTCCAGGGGGGTGTCCAAGGGGTTGGATGGGTGTGGGGGCTGTCCAAGTGGGTGGCGGCCTCTCCAGAGGGTATTTGGGGTTGTCCGGGTGGGTGGGGGGGCTTTCCAGAGGGTTGGGGGATGTCCAGGGGGTGTCCAAGGGGGTAGGGGGGTGGCGGTGGTGTCCCGGAGGGGCGGGGGGCTGTCCAGAGGGGTCGGGGGGTGTCCAGGGGGTTTACAAGGGGGTGGGTGGGTGTGGGGGGCTGTCCAAGGGTGTGGGTGGGTGTTGGGGGGTGTCAAGGGGGGTGTCCAAGGGGGTAGGGGGTGGGGGTGGTGTTTAGGAGGGGTGGGGGCTGTCCAGAGGGTTGGGGGGTGTCCAGGGGGGTGTCCAAGAAGGTCGGGGGTGGGGGGTTGTGTCCAGGAGGGGTGGGGGTGCTTTCTAGAGGGGTCGGGGGCTGTCCAGAGGGGTTGGGGGGTGTCCAGGGTGGTGTCCAAGGGGATGGGTGGGTGTGGGGGGCTGTCCAAGGGGGTGGCGGCCTGTCCAGAGGGGTCGGTGGGGTGTCCAGGGGGTGTCCAAGGGGGTGGATGGGTGTGGGGGGCTGTCCAAGTGGGTGGCGGCCTCTCCAGAGGGTATTTGGGGTTGTCCGGGTGGGTGGGGGGGCTGCCCAGAGGGTTGGGGGACGTCCAGGGCGGTGTCCAAGGGGGTAGGGGGTGGGGGTGGTGTCCAGGAGGGGTGGGGGCTTTCCAGAGGGGTCGGGGGGTGTCCAGGGGGGTTTACAAGGGGGTGGGTGGGTGTGGGGGGATGTCCAAGGGTGTGGGTGGGTGTTGGGGGGTGTCCAGGGGGTGTCCAAGGGGGTAGTGGGTGGGGGTGGTGTTTAGGAGGGGTGGGGGGCTGTCCAGAGGGTTGGGGTGTCCAGGGGGTGTCCAAGCAGGTCGGGGGTGGGGGGTTGTGTCCAGGAGGGGTGGGGCTGCTTTCTAGAGGGGTCGGGGGCTGTCCAGAGGGGTCGGGGGGTGTCCAGGGTGGTGTCCAAGGGGATGGGTGGGTGTGGGGGCTGTCCAAGGGGGTGGCGGCCTGTCCAGAGGGGTCGATGGGGTGTCCAGGGGGGTGTCCAAGGGGGTGGATGGGTGTGGGGGGCTGTCCAAGTGGGTGGCGGCCTCTCCAGATGGTATTTGGGGTTGTCCGGGTGGGTGGGGGGCTGTCCAGAGGGTTGGGGGATGTCCAGGGAGGTGTCCAAGGGGGTAGGGGGTGGGGGGTGGTGTCCAGGAGGGGCGGGGGGCTGTCCAGAGGGGTCGGGGGGTGTCCAGGGGGGGTGTTATATCTTACTATATTTTGTTTAAAAAATAATATTCAAGCATATTTTTTTAAATACACATCGATTTGTTTTATATTTCAAAATTGTTTACATTCAAATTATGATTTTTTTCATATAAACATATATTTGTCTTATCTAAAAAAATATATTTTTGCTATTTGTTATAGGTAATAATGAGTCGAATGCGGATATTACATGTTAAGATTTATGTATGAAATAATAACAACTGGGACAGTTCTGAGTTTTGACCTGGTAAGATTTCCTCTTTCTCATAATATTTCAATTTGATTTATTCATTATACACGTTGACTACTATCCTTTTCCTTTGTAGCTTTTTGATGACCCTCAACCCTTTACTGCTGAAGATATCAAACACTTACAAGTGGAGTGGTCAAATTATTTTACAGGTTTGATTGACTTTTAGTTCTTTGTAATGTAAAATGTAATTTTGAATATTGTCAATGTAATTGTGTATTTCGTAGTCGTTTAGGTTGGATTTAGTTTTTTTTTGAAGTTGACAGTGTAAGTTTTGAATGTTATATAAGTGAATGTTTAATTTTTCTCTACTTCTTGTTTTGGTCTACTGTTGATGGTTTTTCTGGTCTGGATTTTGGTATGGGGGGAGAGGTTCCAAGGGGGTGGGTGGGTGTTTGGGGGGTGTCCAAGGGATATGGGAGGGGTGTCCAAGGTGTGTTTGGGGCTTTCCTAGGGGTCGGGGGGTGTAAATGAGGGTGGGGGGTGTCCAAGGGGTGGGGGTGTCCAAGGGATATGGGAGGGGTGTCCAAGGTGTGTTTGGGGCTGTCCAAGGGGTTGGTTGGGTGTAAATGAGGGTGCGGGGCTGTACAAGGGGTGGGGGGTGTCCAAGTGGTGGGGGGTGTCCAAGGGATATAGGAGGGGTGTCCAAGGGGTGTTTGGGGCTGTCCAAGGGGATGGGGGGGTTTCCAAGGGGTCGGGGGGGTTTCCAAGGGGTCGGGGGGGTGTCCAGGGGGTGGGGGGGCTGTCCAAGGGGTGGGGGGTGTCTAAGGGGTGGGGGGTGTCCAAGGGATATGGAAGGGGTGTCCAAGGGGTGTTTGGGGCTGTCCTAGTGTTCGGGGGGTGTAAATGAGGGTGGGGGGGCTGTCGAAGGGGTGGGGGGGTGTCCAAGGGGTGGGGGGTGTCCAAGGGATATGGGAGTGGTGTCCAAGGTGTCTGGGAGTTCTGTCCAAGGGGCCAGTTGGGTGTAAATGAGGGTGGGGGGGCTGTCCAAGGGGCGGGGGTGTCCAAGGGATATGGGAGGGGTGTCCAAGGGGTGTTTGGGGCTGTCCAAGGGCTCAGGGGGGGTGTCCCGGGGTCGGGGGGTGTCCAAGGGGTCTGGGAGGGCTGTCAAGGTGTGGGGGGTGTCCAATGGGTGTTTGAGGCTGTACTAGGGGTCTTGGGGGTGTAAATGAGGGTGGGGGGGCTGTCCAAGGGGTGGGGGTGTCCAAGGGGTGGGGGTGTCCAAGGGATATGGGAGGGGTGTCCAATGGGTGTTTGAGGTTGTACTAGGGGTCGTGGGGGTGTAAATGAGGGTGGGGGGCTGTCCAAGGGGTGGGGGGGGTGTCCAAGGGTTGTGGTGGGGCTCCAATGTGGTGGGAGAGGGCTGGCCAGGTTGTTAGGTGGGTATAGATGAGGGTGGGGTTCAGTTGGGGCTTGGGGGAGGGCGGCATGGTTATTTTTGTTGTTTGGTTTCTGGTTGCTTTTTGGTGAGAGCAGTGCAATTATTTTAAAAAAATATCGCTTTCACGTCGGTTATTTTATAACCGACGTGGTAAATAAATCGGTAGGGGTTTATCACGTCGGTTTTTTCGAGAACCGACGTGGTAAACCGTTCCCGGACCTTTTAGCACGCCGGTTCTTAATATAACCGACGTGCTAAAAGGCTTGGGAATCGATTTACCACGTCGGTTATTGGATAACCGACGTGCTAAAACGTTTCCCAGGCCTTTTTATCACGTCGGTTATTTAAGAAACCGAAGTGATAATAGGCCCGGGGAAGGGTTAATCACATCGGTTGTGTCATAACCGACGTGATAAACGATATCCCAGGCGTTTTATCACGTCGGTTTAGAAATAACCGACGTGATAAACCCCCCCGCGCATATTTATCACGGCGGTTATTATATAACCGACGTGCTAAACCCCCCCACCCGCGGTTTATCACGGCGGTTATTATATAACCGCCATTATAAATCCCCATCCCCCATCATTTTTCATGTCGGTTATTAATGAACCGACGTGATAAACACCGTGATGTTAGGGATGTTACGTCGGGTTGTAAATAACCGACGTAAAAAACGTTATTTATAACGTCGTCCATATTAACGTCGCCTAAAAACCGACGTAAATAATGAAAAATAACCGACGTAAAAAATGTTTTCTGCACTAGTGTAGAGGAAACTAACAACCTCCAATGTAGAAAGGTTGATATTTTTCAATTATTACCATTGAAGTGAATCTCGATAATGAAGTGGTGATAGGTACGCTAGTTATTCATTCAAGAATAGTGAATGTACTTTTTGATTCTAGTTCAATGCATTCTTTTATATCCCAAAAGTTTAGTAGAACAATCCAAACACCACCACAAATCATGGAGGTAGATATGTATGTGAGAATGGAAAATGGTGAAATTATTGTATCCCAAGAATATAACTCCTCCCCTATCATAATTTGTGGATTGAAATTCTTAGAGAACCTCATCATACTTCCCTTGGTGGAATTTTATGTAATTATTGTCATGGATTGTATCTCCCTATATATATCTAACATAAATTGTCATGAGAGGTATATCACCCTCCACATGGTGAATTGACCATCGATTCTATACATGTGCAAGGAGGAGGATGAATCTTCTTTAGCACCATCTTCTCAATAATTGATATTAATTGCCTACAAGAATACACATCTTCCAATTATGATTGAGTCTAAGAAATGAACCATTATCGAAGACATGCCTATTGTAAGGTAATTTTCTGATGTTTTTCCTGAGGAATTTCCTGGTCTTCCTCCTAGAATAGATGTTGAATTATTGATTGATCTTATAAATGGAGAATTGATAATATATAGGACTCTATATAGAATAATGGCTGTGGAGCTTGATGATCTAAAGAAACATCTATAAGAGAATTTGAATAAAGGATATATACACCCAAGTGCTTCACCATGGGCTGCACTAGTCCTCTTCGTCAAGAAGAAGGATGGTTCAATGCACCTTTGCATTGATTATCGTGAGATCAACAAAATCATGATGAAGAACAAGTATCCTTTTCCACAAATTGATTAATTGATCGATCAGGTACATGGAGGACAATACTTATCCAAGGTGGATCTAAGGTCAAGATATTACCAAGTAAGGGTGAAGAAGGAGGATATCCCCAAGACTTCTTTTCATACAAGGTATAGGCACTATGAATTAATATTAAAACCTTTCAGAATAACTAATTATCCAGAAATCCCTATGGAATTGATGAATAGAGTCTTTATAGATTACCTAAAAAATTTGTGGTAGTCTTTATAGATGATATTATAATATACTCCAAAACCGAGGAGGATCATTAGATGCATCTAATCACTGTTCTAGAGACCTTTCGAAAAGAGAATCTCTATGAAAAGTTTAAAAAGTGTGAGTTCATGTTGAAGTAAGTCTCATTATAAGTGAATATAATCACAAGAAATGGAATATCTATGGATCCTTCAAAAACAATCAATTTAGGGATGGCCAAGTCCAACATCTATGATGGTTATCCGTAGCTTCCTAGGGTTATCTAGATATTATCACCGATTTTTGAGAAATTTCTCACGATTTTCAAACCCTCTTACCAGGATAACATGGAAGGGAGTTAAGTTTCCTTGGAATGATGAATGTGAAGAATGTTTCAGGGAGTTGAAGAAAAGGTTTATCAGTGCCCCTATTCTCACAGTACCCACAAGTGGGGATCTTTTTCTAATCATCAGTGATTCTTCAAAGAAGGGATTGGGTTGTGTGTTAATGATGAATGAAAAATTCAGCGCCAATGCCTCATGGAGGTTGATATTTTATGAGTAAAACTATCCCACACATGATCTGGTGTTGGAAGTTGTGATATTTGCATTGAAAATATGGAGGCATTATCTCTTTGGAGAAAAGTTTTAAATATATACTAATCAAAAAAGTCTCCAATATATATTTACATAGAAAGAGTTGATCATGCGCCAATGAAGATGGTTAGAGATCATCAAGGATTACGACTGCTCAATCAATTACCGCCATGTGAAAGAGAATAATGTGGAAGATGCTCTAAGTAGTAAGGACTCAATGATTCTATCATTGATGAGAATTTAAAGGGATCCAATATTCTTATGTTTGATGAATATGGGAATGAAAATCATAAAGAAGGTAACATCATAAATCCTTTCACAAATTATTGCACAACCATATCTTTTGGAAAGGTTAAAGGATTCTAAAAAAGGTGATGTGAGAATTTATATGAAAGTGGAAACTATCATAAAAGGAAAATGCTTAGATTTCAATGTTAACGAAGTCGGAATTGTGAGATTTGGGTCAGGACTATGTGTTCTATAAAATCTTTAGTTAAAGAAAGAACATTTGGATGATTCACATTGTTTGAATTTCTCTATTCACCCAAGACACAAAAAGATGTATAAAGATCTCTGAGAGCATTATTGGTGGGATAACATGAAGAAGGAGACCACTGAGTATACATCAATGTGCCTAGTATGTTATAAAATGAAGGGTGAGGGCAGAAGTCTAAGGGGATGATGCAACCATTACCCATACCAACATGGAAATGGGAAAACATCACCATGAACTTTTTCATCAGACTTTCGAAGACATCCAAAGGAAACAATGCTATTTGGGTTGTTGTGGACCATCTTACAAAGACTGTACACTTCATTAAAATTCAATAGGATTTCTCATTTGATCAACTATCATGAATATACATTAGAGAAGTGGTAAGGCTTCATGGTGTACCACTAGCGATTATATTCGATCAAGATCCAAGATTCACCTCTATGTTCTAGAAGAGTCTCCAACACGCTCTGAATATTGAGTTTAACTTCAGTATAACTTATTATCCTCAAAATAATGACCAATATTATAGAACTATCCAAACACTTGAGGACATTTTGAGAGCATTATCAATGTAATTTAAAGGATTATGGGATCAATATCTTCCTCTGGTTGAGTTCTCTTACAACAACAGTTTCCAATAAAGCATCCAAATGGATCCTTATGAAGATTTTTACGTGAAGAGGTGTAGAACACCATCATGGTGGGATGAAGTTGGGGAGAGAATACTTCTAGGTCCATAAATGGTCTAAGAAATGGTGGAGAAGGTTAATATCATCAAGCAATACATTAAAGCTGCTCAGAGTCGATAAAAGAGATATTTTGATAATCGTCGAAGAGACCTAGAGTTTGATGTTGGACATATGGTATTCATATGTATATCTCCATGGAATAGAGTTATGAGATTTAGTAATAAGGGAAAGCTCAGTCCAAGGTACATCGACTGTTTTGAAATCTTTGATCGCATCAGAGCAGTGGCCTATAGAATAACACTCCCACCGAACCTTTCTCAAGTACATGATATATACAATCTATCACTATTGAGGAAGTACATACCTGGCCCATCTCATGTACTCAATCCATATGTGGTGCCATTGGAGAATGACCTATCATATGATGAGAGGCCAGTGAAGATCTTAGATCATAGGGAAAAAGTTCTACGAAATAAGACAATGTCCCTCGTCAAAGTGTTGTGGAGAAACATCAAGTTTGAAGAAGCAACATGGGAACCAAAGTAAGTGAGAGGTAGAGTTACCATAGTCTATTTTAGTGTGGGAAATGGAAATTTAGATGGTGAAATTTCTTAAGGGGGGATGTTATAATGGCCCGATCATTTAAGAATAAAATTCTATTTGCTTTAATGTGTTATGGATATATAAAACACAAGAAATTTTTATTTATTTATTATTTTTAAATGAATGTTAAGTATTATTACCATTGATAATATAGTCATTGAACAATGATCACAGAACTGATATAAATATATGGTTTTTCAAAAAATATTTCCAACACACAAAAAGGAGAGGATGGCCTCATCTAGTAGACTCAGGTCATATGAAGCTCATTTTTTAGAGCTTGGGAAGGAGGTAACTCACTGGGATTCCTCTGGACTAATCCCAATATGATCTTTAACATGGTATTCTAGAATGAAATCACATATGGGAGAAGGTCAAGTTAATAGATATTACCACTCAAGCGATGTTATTTGAGCCACCCCAAGAGTCTCTCAACATCAAACACCTTACCCTTAGGTCTTATGCGGGTGTTATAAGGGGTTATGTAACAAGGTATTAGTTACTTATTGTGTAATCCCTTTTTATAAATAAAATTATTATTCCATAAATTCCTTTATGAGAAGAGTATTTCTTAAAGAAATGATGAATTTGATCAATTGATTTTTTGGGTAAAAATTGTACTTTTGATAAATATATTCATTATTATTTTTTTATTAATAATATTATAAAAAATTATTATAAATGAAAATTATATCAATTCTTTATCTATAAATGATTAGAAAGTCAGTTTGATAAGAGTTATATTTTTATACGATAAAAGAGAAAGTGGTTTTTTTTAATTAAAGAATTTATTTTAAGGAATCAATTCTTTTTTTAAATAATCAATATTTTAAGAAAATATTTTTATCAAATTACTTTTATTAATAATAAATGTGGGAATAATTTTTATGAATTCAAGTGTAATATTTTTTAAGGTTTAAAAACTATTTTTGTCAAAAACCAATAAATTTTCAACAAATGTCATTTATCATTTTAATAGTGAAAATTCACATATTTAGAAAATTATTTAGATAAAATGAATATAATTTTTGCAATCATGATGTCAAAATTATCCAACAATGAATTTTTCATAATTTTCTAAGACAGTCGAATTTTTGGGTAAAAATTAAATAACATATAAATATATACTGTGTTTTATAACAACAGAATGACCCAATAGTGATGAAATAAATAAAAAAATGGATCTTTGATAAAATATACGTTTTAGATTTAAAATAATGTGAATTTTTATTTTTTGGACTTATTATATAATTCCTGTCCCGAACTGAATCTGGTCGCCATCAAACCGCCACCAAACCCGGCTCATGGAAAGACCCTAAGGGTGTTCCATATCCCCACAGTCTGGCACAAGGCCCTGAGTATCATAAAAATTCATTTGGGAATGATTTACCCAAGTTTGTATTCGTAAAATAACCAAAAACAAACAACAACAAAAATCTAATTTTTTTTCCAAACAATACTTAATAAAAATTCAGAACTGAGTATATGGGTTTAAACAAGACACAAGAGGTCCAATGGTGTATAAAAGTAGAAGAAACAAAATATCCCATGAGACTCCACATGACAAGGGGTCATCACCCACGAGCCGTCTCCACAACACCGCACCATTGAGAGAAACTAGCAACCCAAACCGTCAGCTCCCAAGGCCTTGCCTTTGCCTGTGTTAAACATGATCAAGTATACTTACACCCAAAGGTGTAAGTAGGGTGTGAGACCTATCTTAATAGGATATCACCCTAGGATTCCAAGTGATAGGCATTATAAAATAAAAATCTTGCAAGAGTTATAAACAGAAAACGGTAGCATTTATTTCTAAAAGTACAACTTTGAAAAGAAAATAACTTTCAATGGGGATAAATTTAAATAATGAATGCATTTGAATAAATTATGAAAGCTACTGGTTTTAACATCCCAAAATACCATAAATAATTTATTAATTCCAAAAGGGCCACGAGCACCAAGCATAGGAACACCCCTTGGTACTAGTTAGTTGTGAGCACCAAGTACCTCATACCTCAGTGAAAGTAACCATAATAAAATTCGTTCTCATGCACGATCCACTAGTAGGGAGGATACCCATAACCTAGTGGTCTACAATCATCTCCATTATAGTTTTGTTAGTGTTATCCATGTCAGACTTGCTAAGTGAACCATGGTCAAAACCCCTCTGTTCACTAGCGTACTAGTACACGTTAGCCCACCTAGTTACCCGGGTTTGCCATCTTGTGACCAAATAGTTACCACAAGCTACCAAAATCAATTTTCACATATAAATATCAGTTCTGGTCACAAACATTCAAAACAGTAGATAAACATTCTTTTCACCTTTTATATAACTCAATAATCCACTTATAATTTCCCTAAAACAATTTCAAGAAAAGCAATCAAATTTTTCACCTTAAATTCATTTAAAATCCCACATTTAAAACCAAATGGAGACCAATATTATACCAAACCAGAAATTTCAGCAGTAAAAAAATTTTATAAATCCAATCCATGAATTATAAAACAACACCAAGAGGCACAACATGGGTTGCACATGTAAAACACCCATTTTCACACAAAATTGGCACTTAAAAATCAACCGCTTTGAAAATGCTACACAAATCAATTTTCACAATCAAAATAATGAAGTAGGAGCATAATGGAAATTGAAATACAGAAATCCAACTCATTCTATAATACCTACATATGAAATCACCTACCAAAAGAGTCAAAACCCCCAAATCCTTGTGCGTCTCTTCAACCGCACCTCCACCGCACCACAAAGGAGTAAGATTGAACCTAAAACCAGAGGATTGGACCCAGAAACTCAAAACTAAAACCATATGAACGAATCCCTAGCTTCTGGACATTTGCAGATTCAATAAAAAAAGAATAAACCCTAAGAAAAAGGGAGGAGGAAGGAAGGGAACCAACTTACTTGAGAAATCATGACATTTTTGGGAGCTCGGGATGTTCGGCCCTAATTCATGATGATTCTGAGCTCAAAAGAGGGGAAAACTAATATGGGCGTTCTTCTGGGTTCTGTGGGAACATGTGAGAGGTTGAATCACCAAAGAAAGATAAAAAATGAATATTTTATGAAAGCATTAAAAAAAATTTAAAACTGGAAATGGGCTTTCGGGTTGGCCCAATACCTAATTTTATCACCCAAATCCAAGATGCTAATGAATTTTTAAGGGGACCAAATATCTTTTGTGGTTTTAATAGTAAAATTAAGGTCATTTTGGAAGTTTAATGGATGAAAAAGGTTAAAAAATGAAGGAATTATTAAAGAAATAAAATTTATTTTTAAAACTAGAAATGGGCTCTCGGGTTGGCCCAAATTTTGAAAACTGACCATTTCCTTCAAAAATGCATGGAAAACCCCCAAAACCAAGAAATAATGTAATTTTAATGAAAAATACATTTAACATATGTCATTTATGTGACAATTTTCCCCACCATGAAGGAATTTCCACCCCAAAATGTCAACTTGATGCTTGATTGGAAAATAGTTTTGGGTACTCTTCCTCAAACCATGAATTTCACTCCCATGCCTCGTGTGTATCACTCCCATTCTGCCAAAGAACTCATAACAATAGAATAGACTTTATCCTAAGAACCTTCTCTTGGAAGTCCACTATTTGCACTGGCCGCTCCAAAAGAGATAAATCAGGCTCTATATCCAACTCCTCCCAATTCAGCACATGGGACGGATCCGAGTTGTATTTCTTCAACTGGGAGACATGGAAAACATCATGGATATATGTCAACTGAGAAGGAAAATCCCACTTATATTCCACCATACCAATATTCTCGGTGATCTCAAAAGACACGACATACCTCGGCGTCAACTTTCCCTACTTCCCCAAGCGGCGGTGACCCAAACGAGGGGCCACTTTCAGAAATACCCGATCACCCACAGAAAACTCTAGATCTCGACGCCTCTTATCAGCATATGATTTCTGGTGACTCTGAGTTTTCAATAAACTCTGTCTGATCAAATTGTCCTTTTCAGATGTCTCTTGCACAAGACTCGGTCCCAAAAGCGATGTCTCACCAACCTCAGCCCAACATAGAGGGGACCGGCAAGGCCGACCGTAGAGCACCTCAAAGGGAGCCATTCAAATTGAGGATTTATAAATATTATTATAAGAAAACTTGACCAATCCCAAATGGATATCCCACGAACCACTGAAATCCAAGACACATGCACAAAGAATGTCTTATAGGATCTGATTTTCCCACTCTGTCTGACCATCTGTCTGAGGATGGTGTGTTGTGATCATCTTAATTTGGGACCCCAAATCCTTCTGAAGGTCTCCCCAAAACTGAGACGTGAAGCGGAGGTCTCTATATGAGACAACGGATGATGGCACACCATGAAGCCTTGCTACCTTCTGAATATACAACTGGCCCAACTCATCCACTTTAGTTGTATCTCTAATAAGAATGAAGTGGGATGATTTGGTCATACAATCAATCACCACACAAATAGCATTCTTACCTCGAGGTGTACGAGGTAATACAAAAATGAAATCCATGGAAACCTCATCCCACTTCCAGGTAGGAATGGGTAATGGATGAAGCAAACCATAGGGCTTATGATGTTCTAATTTCACCTGCAGACAAGTATAGCATCTCGATACAAACTCAGCAATGTCCCATCTCATACCTGGCCACCAGAACTGTTGACGAACATCATAGTAAATCTTGGTGGCACCGGGGTAGATGACCCACTGTGAATGGTGGCTATCCTGCATTACCACCTTCCTCAGAGATAGAGTCACCACTGAACGACCCTTGAAACACAAGATACCCTTAGGGGAAGAAGACCAATCAGAAGAAGTCTCCCCACCATGAAGAATCTGTCTCGATCGCTGGCGAAGCTCATCACTGGACTGTTCACGCTGAATCAACTCCAACAGAGAAGGAGTCAACTGGAAACTCGACAAGAATGCCCCTCCACTGTGTTCCCTAGTCTACACATGCATCTGAGAAAAGAGCCCCATCAATGTACACTCATCACTAGACTTCCTCAAAGCCTACATTGGAACTCTTTTTCTCAAAGCATCAGCCACCACGTTAACCTTACCTGGGGTATAGAAAATGACAAAGTCAAACACCTGCAAGTACTCGATCCAGCGATGGTTCCTCAAGTTGAGGTCCTTCTGTGAGAAGATATAGGCTAATATTTTGTGATCAGAGTAGAACACAAAATTTTCCCCAAAGCGGTAGTTATTCCAAGTCTTCAAAGCCTGAATCACTGCTGCCAACTCCAAATCATGGGTGGGGTAGTTCTTTTCATGTGGTCAAAGTTGGTGAGATCCATATGCCACCACGCGATGATCCTGCATAAGCACGCACCCAATACCCATATACCTTTCCATCCTCTGGGAAAATCAGCACGGGGGGGGGGGGGGGGGGTAGTCATCTGCCTATTCAGCTCCTCGAATAATGCCTGACATTCTAGACCGTATACAAATTTCACCCCTTTCTGGGTGAGCGCAGTCATCTATGAAGTAAGCCGAGAGAAATCCCGAACGAATCGCCTGTAATAACCAGCAAGGCCAAGGAAACTCTTGATCTCAAACACATTCTTCGATTGCTCCCACGAAATGACCACAATAATTTTCTCGGGGTCCACTAAAACTCCATGCTCCGAGATAAAATGACCTAGAAATCTCACCTCTCTAATCCAGAAAGTTCTCCTTGATAACTTTTCATAGAGGTTGTGATCCCGTAATATACCCAAAACGATCCTCGAGTGATGTTCATGTTCCTCCTCAGAGCAAGAGTATACCAGAATGTCATCCACAAACACCACAAGAAAGGAATCAAGATACTAATGAGACACCCTATGTAGAGACCCGTATCCTGACGTACATGGACATTACATTACATTTGCAGAATACTTAGTACATAACAAAAACACACACTAAAGGATCGTAATAGTTTAGTGTCTTTGGAAACTCGGAACGTAATCTTCTAATCGTGGTGAAAGTTCTTCAATATCTCCCATAAAGGTCATCCCTTTTTTTTACCTAAAACCTTTCTTTATATCCTGGGGAAAAGAAAACATAAAAGGGTGAGCTCAAATGCTCAGTAAGGGTAAACAAAAGAAATATCAATCACATAATTTTCATAAGAACATAACATTTTTGGAAATCTTAACCTGCAAAAAAGAGCATAATTTCATAACATGGAATAAATCATAGTAGTGAAATGAAATCATAACTTAAAACATTACTCATTGTGGCATACACAGATAATCATAGAGAATCATTTCTTGTTAGTCAAGACTCATTGCCAAGACTATCTTAGTGGACAAAGTCCCTTTCTGAATCGAGTAATCCTCGTTTCAGTCCTGTTTCACTGAACCGGTATAACCTACCATTCCAGCCATGTCTATCTCATGAGATATAAAATCTTTACCCAATGCATTGGAGGGAGATATAGGTCCCACCCATCTCATAATGATACCATTCTTATGTGTGCCACAAAATCATAAATCATACATCATTTCATAACCCATGTAATAAAAATGGGATTCTTAAACAACATGACATCATAAAACCATTCATATAAGATAAAGGAATTCATAAACATAATTCCATCACAACATAGTCAAATCAATGTAAAAATATGGATAGAAACAGAACCCTTTATTATCTTAGATGGAAAATAATTTTGATAAAACACTTGAAATGAATTCTTGAGGAAAATATCCTTTCTTCTTCAAAATCAATTTCTTTTCACAAAACATCATACAATTTTAAAAGAAAGATATTTTATTAAAAATAGTCATGAAATATTTTGGAGGAAGGTTCATGAAAATAAGGCTTTATAAAACCGTAAAAATCTGTTCGTGCCGTATAAGTTAAAAAAAACATTCTTCGTACTTTTGTCGGAAAAGTCAAAAAGTACCTCGTACGGAAAAACGACAAAAGATTCCTTTCATATTCTTTACTAAAAACTCACCGAAGAGTAAAATTGGATTTAAACTATTGTAAGTGGATGGAAACAATATTACATATTGAAGGAACATGGATGTGGATGATAAAATAAACCCCAGTAAATACTTACGAATAAACAATCTCGGATAAAAATGAGATTGTGATATTTCCCTTACCTTAGGTCCGACTTGCTTTGTAAGTGTCCGAACCTCCTGTATAATGATTTAAATAATGTCATTGACTTATTACAGAATCATATTCCTTGTTATGATATCATATATGTTCACTTATGACATTATATTATCCGTTCTTTTGTAAATTCCATGTTAAAGAAGCGTTTTGGGTAAAATCGTTTTATCGTAGATGTTTTGACTTGTTGTTCTTGACATTATTATTACTTATATCATGATTTACTTACTTCCAGAATATAAAATATGATTTATATATCATATATATTCATTATATATATATATATAATAGATATATAAATAAAATGAAAAACACCGTTCATGGAGACGGTAGTCCGTACGTACGCATGAACGCTGTTTTACTTTCCTTATTGTCTTGAAATGGAAGTAAGTAGATGACATACATATGTATATATACATAAATCCAGTAGCTTTATAATGTCATATATTTCATTATTATTTCTTATATATACATTATAATCATTCTTAAATGGTTAACATGGAGAATGAATCTCATCGCGTCGTGGAGACGGTAGTCCGTACGTACGCACGAGCGATGATATCATTTCCATAAATATTGAACTGAATTGAAGTGAATTATACAATATATCAGAATCAATATGATGTTGTAATAACTATGTATAGTTATTCTTTACACCATTATAACCATCCATGTAATGTGGTGGTGGAAAATAGATTACACCACGGCGTGGAGACGGTATTCCGTACGTACGCACGCGCGGTGATTTCTTTTTCCGTAGGATGGATAGATAGTGAAATAGGGTTGTTTCATACTTATAATAACATATCAGTATATGATTGATACTGATGTTATTACTTCATAATGAAACAACCTAAGAAGAAGTGGAAGAAGAAATAAAGATAAAAGAATTGGTAACGGTAATTACCTCTTCTTTGAAGCGCCTCTTTGAGACCTCCTCTTAGGGCACTAGAATTGGTCTTTGAGGAAGACCAGAACCTCTAGGATGTTGCTAGGGAAGTGGAGAAGAGATTTTGGCAGGGGTTGGCCGAGCTTGAGTGCTCAAATTGGTGTGAGGAGGAGGGGGAGGAGGTGTCCTTTTATAGGGGAGGAGAGGGGCACCTTAGGAATATCTCAAAATATTATTTTATATTAAAGTCAAAATCGGTTTATAATGGTTACAAAGGGTCTTATTTCGAAGCTAAAGTGGGGATGGGTCGAAATCCTATCAACCAATAGAATTTAGACAAGTTTAGGATATTATTTTAACCTTATCAATTAGATTTAACTCTAAGTTAAATAATTTAACATTTACCGTGTCTTTTTGTTTTCTTTCACTATATGGTTAATACACTTACTATAACATGCCAAACGAACCCCAAATTGTTTATTATAAATATATATATCCTTATCTAAGTCATTTGGCCGAACCTTAGATTTTTAGGAATAAAATAACAATTAATAATATAATATTTGATTTAAAAACTATTTTGTGTCAATTTTGACACTATTTGATATATGATTTTTGTGAAAGTCATAACAGAATTAAATGTTCGAACCAAGTTGATTAAATCAACATTAATATATCATAGTAACCTAGAAAATTAGTGGAATTCATAAAAATTTCAAATTACATTTATTTTGGTGTTTATAACATCAATTATGTCAATATTTCATTAATAAGATAATTACTGCATCATCGTTGTGTCATAAATAAAATAAATTATTTGATGTCTAAAAATTACAAATAAAATACCATCATGTAGGAAATATTTTTAGCTTTCTAATAAATATTTACAATCGAATTTATCTTATGTATAACCCCATAGTAAAAATGATTTACTTATTAAACTTTGATTTTAACTATTTTAACCTTTCTTTAAATAAATTAATAATAAATGTCCTAATCTAATCCAAGTGGGCCTAAATGGTCATATTTTATTCCTAAGTTTGTTTTTGGACGAATTACACTTGTCCAATAGAATTAGGACATGTGTTAGGGTAATAGTAATATCATATTTACCCTTAGTTACCCTATTTACTATTAACCGCGGTAAAAAAAGTAAAAAGTTACTATTCACCAAAAAATTATTTTCATCTTATTGAACCACATTTTTGTCCTTGATATTAACCGTGTCTCTCGGATTTTCGAAATTCCATTCACAGAAGCGGTAAAATTAAGTTTTATGCAAAATTCAGTTTTTAACCTACCACTTAGTAGTTTCACTATTCATCAAAAATTGATGTTTTTCAGAACAATGCCAAAATTTCATCCCAAGCTATATTTCATATTCCGAATTCAAAAATGAAGTCTATTTTACCAAATTCATAACATAAAAGTTGCATTAATTAATTTTATAATTAAATCCCGCTGTTAAAACAAATAGCGTGTTTTTAAGAAACAATATCTATCAAAAGATTGACACTTGTTTATGTCTAGTTTAAATGTGAAATTACATCCAATGACCAACATTGTATTAAATTGTAAAAATATATTCTAAATATACTTTAAAACCACTAAAATTAATGATTTATCACTATTAATTATTTCGATTAAAAAAGTTGTTTTTAATTATAATTTAGTAATTTTCGCTATTCATCAGAATATGAAAGTTATCCGAAAAGTACCAAAATTTCACCTTAGGCTAAATTCGATACTCCGAATCCAAAAATAAAGTTCATTTTGAAAAATAAGATTTACTGGATTTCAAAAAGTGGTTATTACTATTCATAACGGCTTGTTTTAATAATATTTTTATAGCATATCGTTGTTTAGTGAAACTCGGTATTGCGTACTACACACGCTATCGAGGAAGGTCGCGATTGCGTGTAATGCAAGACAAGTCAAGGATGTGTGTTGTGCAAGCTCCTTTTGGTGTAGCGTACAACACAAGACATTAATAAAATTAAAAAGAATATTTTTTTATAAAATCTTGGGCTGTTACATTCTACCCCCCTTAAAATGAATTTCGCCCTCGAAATTCATCGGGGTTATAAATGGTTTACTATTTGAAAGTTTCTTTAATAGAAACCCACATCGTAAAAGGGAATACCAAAACTTGGCTTTAAAAACTAAAGTATGAAATGTAATGATTACCCAAATAAACTAATCACTGGGTTTCCACATAGGTGAAAATATGGATATAGAAGAGAAATCTAACCATCATGTTCTGATGGAGAGTGGTAGAGAACATGGCTATGGAAAAGCCAGTAATCACAAATCCATAGATTTGTGATGATATAAGGTACCATCTGATTCATCAGGTATAAGATCACTAGGACAACATTTTTGGTTTTCAAGATCATTTCCCCTAAAGTTGAAAATTTGAATTAGAATAAATACTTACTTTATTTTGGTACAATCTCACTGTTGTTCGTGCTTTGAACAATTTCCACTTCATCTCTTAAATAAATGAAGTTGAATTTGTTATTCGTGAAGTGTTAGCAGATCATGTGATAGAATGACAGGTCATTCCATCTGTCTCAAACAAAAGGTTAGCAAAACTTATATACCTAAGTCGATCTATAGTGAGATTAATCATATATGGTTCCTAAAATGGACTTATACTTCATATATCATACTGCTTAATATAATAAAACTAGTTTCTACTAAACAGGGACTTCCTGTAGGTCAGTGGTAGGCGATAAAGGCCAGTCGCACTTCAGTTGTGGGTTCGATTCCCACAGCCTTGTCAGAAGCGATGGGCTGTCGCCCGTCCTGCAGGTTGTCCTTTTTCCAAAACTATATTACTATAACATCCCATCAATAATATCGAAAAAAATTTCTATCCTTAAACAATACTAACTTACGTCCAACACAATCCATTCCAATCTTTAGGCTTATCCATAATACTACAGTCCACTCTCATAACATAGTGAAAACGATTACCAGAGATTTAATACCATCGTTGATCCCCATATATCATAAGATATATCTTGTTGGTCACATTCCAAACATTTAAAGGCCTTAATCTTGTACTCTCTTGAATACCCATTGAACCTTAGTGAAAACTTGAATACAGTTAAAAGTTAACACTTTTCACATACCGAAATCCTCAAAATTCTATATACTCAAACCATGATATCACTTAGTCCTTATATCAATCATGAGCTCATGAATACTGTCAAACATTTCATTTTACCCTTATCCCTTCATTATGCGCATATCATCTTCATTCCAAAAATATCTGAGTAACCTTTCATGGATACTGGTAACATTAATCAGACAACAATGTTACAATCCTTACATGTCTCTTTATTCCATAGTACCATGAGATTACTTATACAACATTACACATGATAAACATGTAATCATTCCACTAAATTCTTAAACCATTGACCGAGCTTCAACAATTCTTTCATCTCACATACCATTGGTAGTCTCTTCATCATCATCCACATAAATACTTCCCATATGACCATACTGATTCTCTTCATGAGTCTTTCCCTTAGGGCATTTGTTTGCATAATGCCCATACATTCCACATTTAAAACACTTAACCATTTTTGATGTCGTAGCAATACCATTATCCTCATCCATGGTGTTAACCGACCCTTTTCCTTTGCACTTACTTGCTTTGTGTCCTTCTTTTCCACACCCAAAGCATCTTCCAGTTCCCTTGAAACATTCTCCTTGATGCCTCTTCCCACATGATTTACATAGGGGAAATTGAACTTTCTTTCCTCTATGATCATCATGGAACTCCATCTTTCTCTTATTAGTCGAGTCAGGAAACTTACCAAATTTTACTTTATTGATCATATAATGAGATTGTTGATTCGGCATAATTATGATGTTTGGACTTCCAAATCCCATTTCATTTGGTTGCTCATGAAGAATATCATTCCATTGTCCATCATATCCTCCATTATCGTGAATCATCTTGTTTCCAGCCATATTCTAAAACCCAAAAAAAATAGTGTGAGAGGCAAAAATCATAATAAAGGGGGAGTAACTTAAATATCTATCATCTTTGGTTTAATCTAATATCGTTACCATAGTTCTAGAACTATATCCTATACGTATACTTATCCTTAGGGGCATCCCTAGACATACCTTAGAAATATCTCTAAGGATCTCACTAACGTTTTCGCATCCTAGTTTCCAAAGGTTGACTAAACCTTTCCTCTGATACCAACTGTAGAGACCCGTATCCTGAAGTACATGGACATTACATTACATTTGCGGAATACTTAGTACATAACAAAAACACACACTAAAGGATCGTAATAGTTTAGTGTCTTTGGAAACTCGGAACGTAATCTTCTAATCGTGGTGAAAGTTCTTCAATATCTCCCATAAAGTTCATCCCTTTTTTTTTACCTAAAACCTTTCTTTATATCCTGGGGAAAATAAAACATAAAAGGGTGAGCTCAAATGCTCAGTAAGGGTAAACAAAAGAAATATCAATCACATAATTTTCATAAGAACATAACATTTTTGGAAATCTTAACCTGCAAAAGAGAGCATAATTTCATAACATGGAATAAATCATAGTAGTGAAATGAAATCATAACATAAAACATTACTCATTGCGGCATACACACATAATCATATAGAATCATTTCTTGTTAGTCAAGACTCATTGCCAAGACTATCTTAGTGGACAAAGTCCCTTTCTGAATCGAGTAATCCTCGTTTCAGTCCTGTTTCACTGAACCGGTATAACCTACCATTCCAGCCATGTCTATCTCATGAGATATAAAATCTTTACCCAATTCATTGGAGGGAGATATAGGTCCCACCCATCTCATAATGATACCATTCTTATTTGTGCCACAAAATCATAAATCATACATCATTTCATAACCCATGTAATAAAAATGGGATTCTTAAACAACATGACATCATAAAACCATTCATATAAGATAAAGGAATTCATAAACATAATTCCATCACAACATAGTCAAATCAATGTAAAAGTATGGATAGAAACAGAACCCTTTATTATCTTAGATGGAAAATAATTTTGATAAAACACTTGAAATGAATTCTTGAGGAAAATATCCTTTCTTCTTCAAAATCAATTTCTTTTCACAAAACATCATACAATTTTAAAAGAAAGATATTTTATTAAAAATAGTCATGAAATATTTTGGAGGAAGGTTCATGAAAATAAGGCTTTATAAAACCGTAAAAATCCGTTCGTGCCGTATAAGTTAAAAAAAACATTCTTCGTACTTTTGTCGGAAAAGTCAAAAAGTACCTCGTACGGAAAAACGACAAAAGATTCCTTTCCTATTCTTTACTAAAAACTCACCGAAGAGTAAAATTGGATTTAAACTATTGTAAGTGGATGTAAACAATATTACATATTGAAGGAACATGGATGTGGATGATAAAATACACCCCAGTAAATACTTACGAATAAACAATCTCGGATAAAAATGAGATTGTGATATTTCCCTTACCTTAGGTCCGACTTGCTTTGTAAGTGTCCGAACCTCCTGTATAATGATTTAAATAATGTCATTGACTTATTACAGAATCATATTCCTTGTTATGATATCATATATGTTCACTTATGACATTATATTACCCGTTCTTTTGTAAATTCCATGTTAAAGAAGCGTTTTGGGTAAAATCGTTTTATCGTAGAAGTTTTGACTTGTTGTTCTTGACATTATTATTACTTATATCATGATTTACTTACTTCCAGAATATAAAATATGATTTATATATAATATATATTCATTATATATATATATATAATAGATAGATAAATAAAATTAAAAACACCGTTCATGGAGACGGTAGTCCGTACGTACGCATGAACGCTGTTTTACTTTCCTTATTGTCTTGAAATAGAAGTAAGTAGATGACATACATATGTATATATACATAAATCCTGTAGCTTTATAATGTCATATATTTCATTATTATTTCTTATATATACATTATAATCATTCTTAAATGGTTAACATGGAGAATGAATCTCATCGCGTCGTGGAGACGGTAGTCCGTACGTACGCACGAGCGATGATATCATTTCCATAAATATTGAACTGAATTGAAGTGAATTATACAATATATCAGAATCAATATGATGTTGTAATAACTATGTATAGTTATTCTTTACACCATTATACCCATCCATGTAAGGTGGTGGTGGAAAATAGATTACACCACGGCGTGGAGACGGTATTCCGTACGTACGCACGCGCGGTGATTTCTTTTTCCGTAGGATGGATAGATAGTGAAATAGGGTTGTTTCATACTTATAATAACATATCAGTATATGAGTGATACTGATGTTATTACTTCATAATGAAACAACCTAAGAAGAAGTGGAAGAAGAAATAAAGATAAAAGAATTGGTAACGGTAATTACCTCTTCTTTGAAGCGCCTCTTTGAGACCTCCTCTTAGGGCACTAGAATTGGTCTTTGAGGAAGACCAGAACCTCTAGGATGTTTCTAGGGAAGTGGAGAAGAGATTTTGGGAGGGGTTGGCCGAGCTTGAGTGCTCAAATTGGTGTGAGGAGGAGGGGGAGGAGGTGTCCTTTTATAGGGGAGGAGAGGGGCACCTTAGGAATATCTCAAAATATTATTTTATATTAAAGTCAAAATCGGTTTATAATGGTTCCAAAGGGTCTTATTTCGAAGCTAAAGTGGGGATGGGTCGAAATACTATCAACCAATAGAATTTAGACAAGTTTAGGATATTATTTTAACCTTATCAATTAGATTTAACTCTAAGTTAAATAATTTAACATTTACCGTGTCTTTTTGTTTTCTTTCACTATATGGTTAATACACTTACTATAACATGCCAAACGAACCCCAAATTGTTTATTATTAATATATATATCCTTATCTAAGTCATTTGGCCGAACCTTAGATTTTTAGGAATAAAATAACAATTAATAATATAATATTTGATTTAAAAACTATTTTGTGTCAATTTTGACACTATTTGATATATGATTTTTGTGAAAGTCATAACAGAATTAAATGTTCGAACCAAGTTGATTAAATCAACATTAATATATCATAGTAACCTAGAAAATTAGTGGAATTCATAAAAATTTTCAAATTACATTTATTTTGGTGTTTATAACATCAATTATGTCAATATTTCATTAATAAGATAATTACTGCATCATCGTTGTGTCATAAATAAATTGAAGTATTTGATGTTTAAAAATTAAAAATAAAATACCATCATGTAGGAAATATTTTTAGCTTTCTAATAAATATTTACAATCGAATTTATCTTATGTATAACCCCATATTAAAAATGATTTACTTATTAAACTTTGATTTTAACTATTTTAACCTTTCTTTAAATAAATTAATAATAAATGTCCTAATCTAATCCAAGTGGGCCTAAATGGTCATATTTTATTCCTAAGTTTGTTTTTGGTCGAATCACACTTGTCCAATAGAATTAGGACATGTGTTAGGGTAATAGTAATATCATTTTTACCCTTAGTTACCCTATTTACTATTAACCTCGGTAAAAAAAGTAAAAAGTTACTATTCACCAAAAAATTATTTTCATCTTATTGAACCACATTTTAGTCCTTGATATTAACCGTGTCTCTCGGATTTTCGAAATTCCATTCACAGAAGCGGTAAAATTAAGTTTTATGCAAAATTCAGTTTTTAACCTACCACTTAGTAGTTTCACTATTCATCAAAAATTGATGTTTTTCAGAACAATGCCAAAATTTCATCCCAAGCTATATTTCATATTCCGAATTCAAAAATGAAGTCTATTTTACCAAATTCATAACATAAAAGTTGCATTAATTAATTTTATAATTAAATCCCACTGTTAAAACAAATAGCGTGTTTTTAAGAAACAATATCTATCAAAAGATTGACACTTGTTTATGTCTAGTTTAAATGTGAAATTACATCCAATGACCAACATTGTATTAAATTGTAAAAATATATTCTAAATATACTTTAAAACAACTAAAATTAATGATTTATCACTATTAATTATTTCGATTAAAAAAGTTGTTTTTAATTATAATTTAGTAATTTTCACTATTCATCAAAATATGAAAGTTATCCGAAAAGTACCAAAATTTCACCTTAGGCTAAATTCGATACTCCGAATCCAAAAATAAAGTTCATTTTGAAAAATAAGATTTACTGGATTTCAAAAAGTGGTTATTACTATTCATAACGGCTAGTTTTAATAATATTTTTATAGCATATCGTTGTTTAGTGAAACTCGGTATTGCGTACTACACACGCTATCGAGGAAGGTCGCGATTGCGTGCAATGCAAGACAAGTCAAGGATGTGTGTTGTGCAAGCTCCTTTTGGTGTAGCCTACAACACAAGACATTAATAAAATTAAAAAGAATATTTTTTTATAAAATCTTGGGCTGTTACACCCTATTCATGAGTGCCATAAATACCGCTGGAGCGTTGGCCAATACGAGGGGCATGACCAAATACTCAAAGTTGTTGTACCTACTTCGAAAGGCTGTCTTTGGGATATCTGACTCTTTCAACCAATGTTGATAATACCCTGAACGCAGCTCTATCTTTGGGAACCAATTTTCCCCATTCAACTAATCAAACAAATCAACAATTCTAGGAAAAGGGTATTTATTCTTAATTTTTACCTTATTCAGCTTCTGGTAGTCAATGCACAACTAGAGGGATCCATCATCCTTTTTCACGAACAACACAGGACTAGCCCATGGATAGATGCTCGGGAGAATGAATCCTTTGGATTCTAAGTTGTCCAACTGTATCTTTAATTCCCTCATCTCTGTGGGGGCCATGCGATAAGAGGGAAGAGATATCGGTTGTGTTCCCGACGCCAGATGAATCGAAAACTCCACATCCCACTTTAGGGGAAAACCTGAAAAATCATATGGGAATACCTTATGAAACTCATTCACTACACGCGGTAATGAATATTAAGGGGAAATACCATCATCTAGAACGACCAAAGATAACTGGAAGATAATACTTCCCAACTCTAGGAGTGGAGGCCCTGCACGACCTGACCGAGGATCCAATTCTCCACGAAAAACCTGATGACTCCCATCAGGTGTCGTGAAACTCACATGCCATCTATAGCAATAGATGTGTGCCTGGAAGTGTAATATCCAATAAATACTGAGTATGACATCAAAAAGGTCCATATCTAAGACCATGAGGTCCCACTCCATCTCTACCCATGACACAAAAAGCGCACACGACGGGCACCTGAGACCATGCTCCTTCTTTCCCAGCGGTGTCACCAACCTCATCGTGAAAGACATAAAATCAGTTGGAAAATTCATCATGTCCACAAAACGGGCAGAAATAAATGAAGTAGAGGAACCAATATCAAAAATAGCAGTAGCTATAGAAGATGCAATGAAATCGGTACCTCGAACTGTCGACGGTCCCACCTCTAATCCTACTAGTGCATGATCCACCGCATAGAGATGTCTGATCTCTTCCTGAAGACAACCACTCATATGTGGCTATGCCCTGAACTGGCTCTGCCCAGAAGATGACCCAGCCCTACCACCACAACTGCCAAATCAAGATCCCCCAGTCCTAGACGGCTCAGACAGTGCTGACACTCCTCTGGGAGCCATGGATCATGCCCCACTTTGAAGCAGACGTGCTATCCCACAAAATTGTTGCATGTGTCCCATACCTCCACACTAGAAACAAGTCTTCAAAGGATGAGGGAATAATGGACGGATGTACCTGGGCTTCCCACAATGACGGCACACGACCGATCTCACATCAGAAGTCGCTGACAGAAACTGCCTGGAAGAGTGCCCTGAACTGCCTCCCCCTTTCTTCAGATGATCCCCCCACTTCCTTTTCATCTATGAGAAGCTTCCACTTCCCCCTGCTGATACTGAACCATAGAAACCAGCCCTACCTTTCCTATAAATCTCCACCATGCACGCCCAATCAACTACCTCAGCATAGGTTCTCACCTTAAACAAGAACACCTGGGAGTATATCTCTAGTAGCAAGCCTTTCTCAAAAATTTGGGTCTTCTCTTACTCATTTGAGACAATTTCTGGAGCATACCGAACCAAATCAGCGAAAAAATTGGTATAATCCATCATAGATAGATTCCCCTTACAAGTTCCATGAACTCTCTAGACCTAGCATAAGCTAACACCTCAGGGCAGTATTGTTCATTAAAGATAGCCTTGAAATCTCTCCAGCACATCTGCTCATTCTTCCCAACCTGAAACACAGACTCCCACCACTTACGGTTGGGACCCTCCAATAGAAAGGGGGAAAACATCACCCTGATCTCCTCGTGTGTTTACAAGAACTCAAAACATACGCTCGATCTTCTCGAGCCAGTCTTCTGCTTCCTGGGGTTCTGAGCTACCTCGGAAGGTAGGAGGCTTGTTTTTCAGAAAATCTTGTGCTTTATCTTTTCCAAGAACTTTCTCTTCTACACTAACAGGAATAGGAACAAGAGGTGGTCCCTATCCCAATGCTTGGATTATCCCGAACCACAGCCTCCACGAACCTCTGATCAATCGGTGTGGGAGAACTCTCTCTTTATTCCTCCTGTGTGTTCTTGGGAGCTTTCCAGGGAGGCTTGTTGCTATAAAATGAAACAGTGACAAAACAATATTCAATACCATAATTCTGAAAATTGTAATCAAATACATAAAATATAAATAAACTAAACACATTTTAGTAATAAAAGAAACAACTACTCCACATCTGCCTGATGTCCACATGTGGTCTGTAGCCCACACGTCTCACCTAGAAGTGAAGTCAATCCATAAATTCCAAAATCCCCTAGGGAATCAAGGTCTTCCATGAGAGGTGTGGGCCAGGCACCCTACTAAAAACCAAAACCCCGATCCCCGACAGTCCTATCTCCTGTCTATCCTGACTCATCCCAGAATAGCAATATAACTAAAAAACATAAACCTTTTCTGATACCATTTTGTCACGAACCAAATCTGGTCGCCATCAAAATGGCACCAAACCCGGCTCATGGAAAGACCCGAAGGGCGTTCCCTATCCCCACGGGCTGGCGCAAGTGCCCAAGTATCATAAAAATTCATTTGGGAACAATTTACCAGAGTTTGGATTCATAAAATAACCAAAAACAAACAACAAACCGAATCTGAAAAATTATTCCAAACAAGACTTAATAAAATTCAGAACTGAGTATATGGGTTTAAACAAGACACCAGAGGTCCAAAGGTGTATAAAATTAGAATAAAAAATATCCCCTGAGACTCCACATGACAAGGGGTCATCACCCATGAGCCGTCTCCACAACACCGCACCATTGAGAGAAACTAGCAACCCGAACTGCCATTTCCCAAGGCCTTACATTTTCCTATGTTAAACATGATCAAGTATACTTACACCCAAAGGTAAAAGTAGGGTGTGAGACTAAGCCCAATAGGATATCACCCAAGGATTCCAAGTGATAGGAATTATAAAATAAAAAGCTTGCACGAGTTATAAACATAAAATGATAGCATTTATTTCTAAAAGTGAAACTTTGAAAAGAAAATAACTTTCAATGGGGATAACTCTAAAGAATGAATTCATTTGAATAAAACCTGCCAGTTACTGGTTTTAACATCTCAAAATACCATAAGGA
>CAUJRU010003035.1:0-58658 GCA_963277665.1 Viscum album
GAATCTATTAGGACATGATATCACTAAAGAAATTATCCAGAAGGATAAAACCATTCAACAACGTATCCAGACATATAAAAGGTGGTAGAAAAGTTAAGCTGATAACTAATGTTATTGTTTTTTATTTGATGTTGGTAAAAAGAGTTTTTATGAGTAACACATGGGAATAATGTTATGTGTTTTATATGTAAAGGTAATATATTCCATAATTATATCAGTCCATTTAATATTCTGGATCATTTCAGGAAGGTATCATATTGATTGAAACATTCTCTAAATATCCCTCGTGTTAATGATGTCTTCCAGTTATCTCATTACATGAAATATATATCTAAATATTAACATTTACAGAACCCAATGTCATATAACTTGGACATGGTCTTTCTTATGAGGAACAAAAAGTTGAAATTCTTGACTGTATAGTGGATGTTATATGAAACAAGAAAACTCACCAGGTCAATGTTTTGTAGAGAAATTTCTAGTAAAAGGAATCTATGTGGGATCTTGAAGAAATTAATAAGTATTAGTATCCACAGTTTTTAACTTAATAATATTTATTTATGGAGGAATTCATTTTACGTGGGGACAAATTTAACAGCTCGAGTTTTTCTGGATCTTTTATTCAAAAAATAAATAAATTTTCCTTGATAACTTTCATTATACTAATTCAAACAATCCTTTAACATGGAACCAAATTTGAATTCCATATACAAAACACTGACATGAAATATGAAATTTAAAACACCGACTTGGAATACATTACATGCAACACTGACTTACTGTACACTACACACAACATTGAATTTTTACGAAACATAATTTTAATGTTACAATTATCTAAATGAGACAATTATTACCCAGATACCAAAAATAGTAATATGAGTAGGAATAAATTATTTTCTAAAATTTTTTATAATAGTTTTATATGAATAAAAAATATCTATAATTGTAGATATTTCCTTTAGTAATGTCCTTATATGTTAAAAAATAATAATTTCCCATATGAACTTCTTTTTATTTCCATATATGAATAATATTAAAATTAATTATAGATAAATTTAGAAATTTAAGAAGATAAAATAAAACTAATTTTTTTATTTATAGTTTTTAAATTATCATATGGTGAATTTTTGTGATTTTTCTGAGAAACATCCTTCTCAATAAATAGTAAAAATTCATGATTTTAATTCAAAACTTATATTCATCAATTTTTTTTATAAGTCTAAACTTTATTAATTTGGTTTCATGGATTTTTTAGATTATATTTTTATATATTAATATAATTTATGTAATTTTAAAAAAATTTACAATAAAATTTGATATAAAAATATGGAAATCATTTGATAATTTTTATATTAAAACCCTCCATTGTTGATCTGACTGTGAGATGGAATTTAAATTAATTTCAACAAATTGTTTTAATGGATTTGGGAATTTTTTTATTTGTAATAAAAATAATTTATAATTTATAATATGGTGAAATTGGTTTTTACAAGAATAAACAGATATTGTATATAAAATAAATTGGATTGATTAAGCTAATATTAATTTTAATAAGTGATTACAAATTAATCTTAAGGGCCCAAATGATATAGAAACTAGATCATGAGAAATATTATGGACATATTATAACACTATACTACCTTCTCTATACTTTTTTTATATTTTTTGAAAATGAAATGATAAAAATGTGTGTGGGAGTCCTTAACACAAAATTTACAAGAGTGTCACTCCTCCTCCAGTATAAAAATACCTCCTATCCTCAAACTTCTTCAGGCATCTCAATCCACATTTCTTAGAAAAACCCATAAAAAATATCACCCAAACAAACATAAATTTCCATTTGATGCCATACTTGGGAAGAAATAAATCCGTTGAATCCTTTTGGGACAATCCAAAAGGTGTTATCCAATTAAGAGGTATTATCTTCTATGAAGATCATTTCATTAATTTTCATTATACACCACACCACACCCCATTTTCCTTGTTTTTAAACAAAAAAATGTATTCGAAATATAAATGGATTTTTTATGAGAATGGTTCAACTTACACTTACACCCACATCCTTCTAATGTGTAAAGTCTATACGGTATATCTGTTTTGCGAACTATTTCCTTACTAAATGATGAGTGTTAATTATTTATTTATCACCTCTCATGGTAAAAATTATGATGTAATATCTTCTATTATATTTCATATATTATATTAATTATATATTTAGGATTCTGTATTCATTTTACAACACATATATTTTTACATTCCATTTGTGGTAAATACAATAATGTCGTTTGAGGATGTGTGGACTCCCATCCCTTCAAAACGAGGTGATCCATTCACAAAATATAAGGAATGTACTAAGGATGGTATTAGTGGACATATAATATATTTATAACATTATAATGATACATAAATTATATTATATACATATACTTCAATTTATTTCTTTCAATTAATATTATAATAAAAACTGAAAATAATATTCATGCATATATACAGATTGTCATCTCCATGAACAGTGCATTCTATTTCTTACATATATATTATATAGATTTTTATAATACACATTAACTGAGTATAAATAAAATTTAAATCATATTTTACATTATATAATCATTATATATGTATATGTACTAATTACATAATAAAATAAGGCACATGTGAAGAACAAAGAAGATATTATATGAAGTGAAACCTTATCATTAGATTGTTAACTATAGGGTAATATAAGGTAATAATAAAAACATGTTTGGTATTATAAATTATAATATTATTCAATTAATTATTTATAATTATCATAATTTTTTTTATAAATTTAGGTTTTATGAATTTGAATTGAGTCAAGATATAAGGTCAGGGGATTTCATCTTACTTTTTATTTCCATGAGATACATGATTTATTCAGAACCCATTCCTTTTGAGTGGTGTTTATTCAAACAATGTATGTATTCAATTATTAATATAATTAAATTTATGGGTATTTAAATATCCATTTTCTGATCATTATTTCGTGGGGTTAATATTTCAAAAGCTTCCAAATTAGTAAGATAATATTCTCTCAATTTTCCTTCTTTGAGACACATGTTTTATTATACTCCTATATTATTTTAAATTTGTTTATAATTAAATTTAAAATTTTATATAAATAATATCCTTATTTTCTTGATATTTTATGATTCATTTACATTAATTTTCTTATATCGAGAGTGTGATCTAAATTAACCTATTGGTAAGAGTTTATAGAAACAATCTATTTGTTTTTTGAGATTGTTAATGATTATTTGTAATTGATATAAACATATGATTCCTCTCTCATGAAAAACTCAAGAGTTTAAATAACCTATATTTATTCAATATATATCCAGGTATTATTATACTTTTACACTAATTGGTACTTCAAAAAATTAATAAAATAAATTTATGAAAATTTTATCATATTTCTCAATTTATTGGAAATAATTTTTTTTTTCAAAAAAAATATTTTCAAAAATGTTTTCCAATGATCCATAAAGAATATATTCTAAGAAAATGTATTTTTATTTCTTTTTCTACAATTATTCATATATAATTTTTGAATTAAATGTTTATCTACTTTTTTTAAATTGTTTTAGTATTTAAAAAAATCGAAATAAGAAAGGATATTTTCCTTAAGAAATGTTTTTAAAAAATATTACAAAATAATTTACTATATAAGATAACGTGTTTTGGTTTCAAAAATTCATTTCTATAAAAATTATGAAATGCTTCCATTCATATTATTTTTTTAATGGATTATGTTTGGGTGGAATTACTTTTATGAAACCCATTTATCATACACAGTTTATATGCTATTGAAACCCGATTATTTAAACATGTTAGGTCAATAATGAAATAATTATGAAAATTAGTTTTCCTAATGTTATGATATGATTACAAGTTTACAATACCAATTTACTTTCATGGGTTATGATATGATTATTTATGATCATGTGGAACTGGTACATATGATTTCATTACAAGGTGGGTGGGACCTCTATCTCCCTCCAATGAATTGGGTAATAATTTATATCTCATGAGAAGGAATAAGATGGTCTAGGGAATATAAATTAACTACTAAGATAGTGATGGTAGTGAATAATTCCCCCTGATGGTATGAGGAATTAATTCATAATACAAATATGACTATGGGAGTGAAACATGACTACCAATATGGTATGGGGATTGATCCAAAAATACCAAGATATTCTTGGTTGTGATTCCATAGCTACTATGAAAATTATATTATATACTTATGTGTTTCCCATAATTCCATGTTTTATTCCTTTTTTAGGTTTTTTTATTTATGTTTATTATTTCTTTTTGATTCGTATCTTATGAACTATAAATATTATTTCGTGTTTCATATATATGATCTTTAATATGCAGGGTATGATCTTCTATTTCAATGATCGTGTAATCATAACATTATGTTCATGATTGTTCATAAATATCTCCCATGGTTACCCTTACTAATCACATGGATCCCCACTTTTTATGTTTCCTTTCCTAGGTTATGAAGATATGTATTATGTTTGATATGTCTAAGAAATATTTTAGCCATGAATAACCTATTGAGAGGTATTGTTTCTCACTTATATTTCAGTATTTATGTTTCTGTGTTTCTAAAGGCCCTAGAATAGTATGGTCATTTGTATCAGTCTTTATAAAGTTTTAAGTATTCTGCAAAAGCTATGTTATGTTAATATATGAAAAGCATGAATCACTATATATATATTTACTAGACTCTGGATCACTTGTCGACACCTCTATTAATATAATGAATTATTCCAGGTAATAGATGGAAATCCAATAAGTATTTCTCTAAGATGGATTTCATACCACTCATTCCATGTAAATATAGTACAACATTTGAGTCATAGGTCATGGTCTGTAGTCGATCATGAAATTAAAAATATGATAATACATATTGGAGATGACCCTTAAGAAATATTCATGGAAATATCACCATAATTAATGTGATATATTAGTGTCTATTCAGTAAATGGATCAATATACCATTCCAGGAAAAGGATGGTAATCGCAGCAATGGTGTGTCAACCTAATCCAAGTAAGAATCCTAGAAATCACATGATGATATCACTTTCAGTCCTTTAATGTATTTAAAATATAAGTCAGAAATATCATTAATATCCTTTTATATAATACCTATAATGGATGAAATCTAGATGATAATGATACTTCTTGTCATAGTGGTAACCAACTTGTATGGGTCGATGGTTATATCCTAGAAAATACCTCTGGGAATCCCATTTTGTTAATAGTAAAACATGTAGACTCAGAAGAAGGATCAGAGGGAGTAAATTTTAAAATCACAATAATTGTATCATTTCACATCTATACCGATGGGCCATGTACTTTGCAGCACTTTTGTAATAATAGATTCATTAAAAATAACTGGAAGAAAGAGTAAATTGATAAAGGATTGTTATAAAATGATTGGACTCACCAATGATTTATACCATTATCATGAAATTGTTCTCCATTTAAAATTTATTATAATAAATCCTTTATCCCATGAGACACATGATAAATTAGGGTCATCTAAACCATATGGATTATCATTAATTGTATGTTTTAATCACAATCATTGGGTTATTTAGAGCGATGATTATCATTTTCACCACCCTCAGACTGTAAACTTAGGCATATATATGTGGAGCTTTTAAATAATCCCACTTCTCTTAGTAAAGTAGTATAAAAATAATCCTTATATAAATTTTGGTTCAAATAATCTATCATAGAGGATGAGGAGAGAGTTATAGTTATATTAATTGCTCTGCCTAAGGATAAAATAACAGTAATGGTCTTTCCCATCACCACTCCCCTATATGACATACTAGAAGCACTAAAAGAGACGTACAAACCATAATTATTTATAGTTTATGGGAATATATTATCAACTTAATGTCTTATTACTTTCTGTTGATGTGTAAACTAACTATATTTAGTCAATAAAAAATCATTGATTCAAATTCTACCTAACATATTTCTCAATGACCTAGAGCCCTATGTAAAGATCGCAGTGTCAGTGTCTCTAATTTTCATATACCAATATTTTGAAGGCACATCAATAGATAATCCCTAGTACCCAATATCAAAAATGTATCATACGGTTAGGTGAATATGAAGATATATACTTCACCCTAATAACTAAATAACATGTTTTGTCATTGAAGGAAACCTCCAATATCATTACATTATCTAGGTCTCAATGCTTGGGTTTTTACATGCAGGGTGTTCTACCCAAAAAATATAGTAATCCTAAATAAAAAAATTTCATACATAGTGAGAAAAGGATATTAACAAATTCTTGAATCATTATCTGAATAACTATATATAGAAATATCAATTAATATTGAAACAAGACATTTCTTTGAAACTCTCTATAGAGAGAACCTTATACCTAGAATTTCTACTACAGTCCGACTATGTCAAAATAGAATATCATTGGGATAAATTTCTTAAAATAGTAGTATCCTTAGTGAAAAAATAATTGAAACACTATATAATATGGTTAGGAAATTTTTACCCCCACTTTCAACACCATGAACATCAAATATATAATAGATAAATGACGTGATTGTAGTAGAGTCAATTCAAACCGATCATATAAATTTGTGATCATTACTACACAGATATACCATACATATTGAATAATTATTTTTATATGTAATTAAAACAAGTATATATGTTTATATGATATCTAGAATGTTTTTATATAATCATTTAGATAGTCATTATACGTTTAATTATATTATGTATACTTCAACTCATAAGAGTTTTTTAACAGGTTATGTAAATTTCTATTACATAATTTCTTATTTTAAACTATTAAAAAAATAATTAAATTCAAATTTTTTTATAAATAGAAATGAATTTTGATTATATAAATTAATATTTATTTTTATGGTCATCTAATAAATAATTTTAGCATTGTATGAACCAAGAATATGGGTTATCATTTGAAATCAAATAGTTTTGATTAAAAATAAATTTGTTTCTATTACCTTATTTTAATTACAATATTTATTAAAAATTATATCATTTAATTTAAAAAAAAATCGGATTTATTATATTGGAATAATTTTATGGTAAATATTTTTTATTTTTAGAAATGGGTTTTTATAGAATAGTAAAAAATACTATTTTTAGAAATGTTATAACTTTTATGATATCTTTATTGTATAATAGTAAATAATTTATTTATAAAACATTTTATTTGAACAGAAAATTATTTAAGGATAGATATAAAGTATTTTAAAAAATAATGGTTGAGTTAGAAACCTATTTATCACATTTTGAAACCTGATTTATATTCTATTCTAATAGAAAACTATTTCTATAATTTTCTTTTAATTGAGTATTAACAAGGTTAAATTATGTTTTTTCTCTCATTTAATGTAATATCGATCTCAATTTTTCCATAAACTAATAAATTTTTGTTTAATTAATAGAATACATGACTTTGGTGTTAATTCATATTTATGTTTATATAATAATTGCTCCATAAAATTGTTGTTGTGGTGTTATATGTACTTATATTAACATTAATTTTTATTATCACTATATATTTAATCTTGTAAAATGGGTTTTATATTTGGAATAAAATATTTTAACTTATTCCATAGATTAATTGTCACATTTATTTATAAAAATAAGCTTCCAAGGCAAATGTTTTTCATCATGATAAAGGATAAAATATGATAAAATAATTATATCAATGGTTACAGAATTATAATATCTGAAAAAACTATCCATTGTTGAATTTATATTGTCTCTTTCGAAAAACCTCTTTATTTATGTTCAATTCTAACTATTTATATCCACATTCAAATAATTTGACTTCATTTATTACATTTGGATCCTAATGTCATGACCTGTCCCCCGGGGCCTGTGTCGTGACTACCCCAAGCCCGCCTTCTATAGGAAAGCGGCTGGTGACTACCACCAAAGGCATAATTCCCTAAAACTGGGAAGGTATTGCCTTTATAACCTATAAAGACACACAAAAGATATGATCACGAGTAAACTGAATATCTAGAAAGTGAGTAAAGTAAAAAGGGGCCAGAATGCAAGCCCAACTGGAGAGTACAAGAAACTAAAATTACAAGTACAACTGAGGAAATAGTAAAAATGGCCACTGGGTCATCCTCTAAGATTTGTACCTAAATGGTAGGTACAGATCACCACATTATCACTCCAATTCCGTTTGTCTCCTCCGTGTACCAACACACCATAAGGTCCACCTTCGGGTACCATCTAGTCCTGGTACACTCAGCCTTGGTCAGTGATGTCCATCGTCTGCATCCAACACAACGAGTTGAGGACATAACCCTTGTAGGGTTGCGTATAATGATACTCAGTATGGGACACCGAGACCATCAAGGTCTCACAAAATCCAACAAGGATAAACCACAAAGTATGAAATCAACAGATAACCCCACATAGGTATATGAACATATATATAACTAAGTTATCATGTAATCCATCTCAATATTGAGGAAAACACAAAAGCTACTGACTCAGATCAACCAGGATTTTGAGTCACATTATCAAAACCATGGATGCTGGAGAACTCCTTCTATGTCAATTACAATGGACTTTTCATGACACAAAATAATTTCCCACTAGCCATGGACTGTGGAGGTACTCCTCTTTTCATGTACCATGGATCTGAGGCATCACCAAGGCGCTACCCAATGTGGGTCTGCCGCCACAACTTGGCTCTCCCCCTAATAGCCTAAAGTGGAACTCCTCCTATCGAGTACCTTGGGTTTTCCACCACAACGAGGTGCTCCTCCACTGTGGGTCCACCACCACAACCCGGTGAACCTCCATCGTGGGTGTGTCACCACCACTAGGTGCTCCCCACTGGGCTAGTCGAGTCACTCCAAGTTAATCAGTCAGCAATGGTCAAGTCTTAGCTAGCTACTAGGTCTCTGCACTCGTTCTGCTCGTCTGTGGAAGGATCTGCTCCACAAACTACTAGTTGATACTCTAACTATCGTGAAGTACCACGAAGAAGTATCTTAGTGGTATGCCCTATCATAGAGATATCAATGCAACAGACGGTGCGTCAATCAAACACCCAATCTATGACTTATTAGCCTTCTAATCTCGGTGGCTCAAATGGATTCGTTCATGATCCATCCTTACATTATCTAAACTAAAACCCAAAATATAGTGGAGTATACTCAAAGTTTCCATAATTCTCCAAGCTTACCAGGGTCATGAACAGTTCATCAAACGGAGGCCCGATGCCAAAGATATGTCCAAAATAATGTAAAGGGTCATAGTAGGCCATGGTCTGGTCCGACACGACCTGACCCCGACTACGTCGACCCAGTTCAGGTCGACCCTGCTTGACCCATTGGGTCTAGTTCAGCACGTTGGGTGTTCCAGCCTGTTAGTTTTGGCCCGACGTACTGAGACCAGCCTAGAAGGCCACGAGGGTGTGGACCGGCCGTGGGTCAACACTTGGGCAGTTCGGTCTAGTGGGCATCGCATGGGCTGCTTGGCCCGGAGGGCAACGTGAGAACATGAATCATCACAAAGGGAGCATCGAGGGGTCGAGTTGGGGTGGTGCAGCCCAAGATTGGGGTGGCGTGGCCGGGGCTAGGAGGCGGTCTCGTCCGGGGTGCTGCAGGGAAAGTAGAAGCTTGCGAACCGGTTCAGACAGTGGTGGCGCAGGGCATGCGGGGCACGCGGGTTGTGCGGACGACGGGGCCGTGGGGTGCGCGAAGGACGGAACACTGTGGGCTCAGAATAGAGCAGCGAGGGGTGAAGGAAGCGTGACATCCAGGATCAGGGGCGTGGTGCGGTTGGAGGATGGTACAACTAGGGTTCGGCCGGAGCATGGCTCAGCGGGGGTGCGGCGCGGCTCGGCCAGTTCAACTGGCGGGTGGTGTGGCCAGGGTGGCTCGGATACCAGAGGGCGGAATGTTTCAGCCCACAACATTTTAGTGTCATGGGGTTGGCGGAGGTTGCCTGCATTGCCTTGTCTCCATGCTGAATTATATCACAGAGAAGATCAGCGGAGGGGTTGGACAACGTTGGTTTGGTCTGCACCCTTTTGTGTTTAGGGTGGTAGTAATATGCTCACAAGAATGAAGCAAAGAACGAGCATTGAAGATATCTTAAAAACATCAATTCTAATAATCCCTCATTAAAAAAATATTCCCAAACTGCAAGGAAAAACAACCACAGATCAACATGATAATAAGATGGTCCACATTCTATGTTTTGGATGAAATTAAATAATGGAATTATATCATAAATAAATAAAATTAAAACCCTATCCTTGTTCGTTGTTCTTTGATGGAGTCGTGGGGAAGAAGAATGAGTTTTCTTCATTGGTCACGTCTGCCGCACACATTCAATTCATTCACGTGCATCGGTTCGTTGACAATGATGTGGAGGGAAGGGAAGACATTGAAGACGTCCCATGTCGGTTGCCTCTACAAGGTGCTTCCGAGGAAGAAATCGAAGACGCTCCTCGCCGGTGTTCTTCGTGGAGGAGGTTCTTCATTGGAGAGATTTCTCCCTATTTCCTCCTCTATCAAGATCCACAAAGATGAATATACCATGCCAAAATAATATATTATGTTTATCTATTATTTTATTATTGGCACAAAATTCAAAAATGTTTAAAAAATAATTATTTGATGTGGTCATTTAATTAAAGGAAAGGATTTGTCACTTTAATAGAAAGTGTGTTGGCATAATTAATTGGGTAGAGGATGTCAAGAGGCTCCCCCTCATTAATGATTGGAGTTGAGATGTTTTCCACAATTAAAAATGGGGGTTTAGTTCGGTGTGGTCCCCACCACCATAACATATCACGGGAGGTTTGGTTCGTGTGGGAACCACCACCAAAACCTCTCATGGGTAGTTTTGGTCATGTGGTCCCCAAACTTCAACTCCCACAAGGTGGTTTATTTCAGGTGGAACCCACCTCCAACTTCATCATGGTGGCTCAGAAATAAAATAAAGTGTAGTTCATTTTTTTTATTTTCCACGAAAAACCTAAAAACTATCTTTTATTCCCGACCAACTATCATCGAGGTGGAAGTCTTCATAAGAAAATACCATTGCTGCATGTTCAACGGTGCCCTCAGATTTCATTTCGGAGCATCGGTTCAAAATTAATAAAAACCCGCTCGTATGATTACAGGACGTACCCGAAAAAAACATCAGAAATTAATTTCGGTCACATTGGGCCTCAGAATCACACTCTATCAAATTTTGCAGACTCGTAAAATTCCCATTTAATTAAAAAAATTACATTTAAATTCCAGGACTTTACATTCTCCCCACCTCATGCCTCTATGTCCCCATAAGCCACAACACATACTATGGGATCATGTGGGGGGTACTAAGCACGCATCTGAGCCTCCCACTCCCATGTCCCCTCTTAGAGGTTCTGATTATGCCAACGAACACGCACCAGAGATATTGAACTTCCATGAAGGAACTTCTCCTGTTGATACTTGGTCTCTATTGGAATATCCGTAAAAGTCACCCCATCGTCGACATCTGGCTTGACATGGTCGATGATGTGAGAAGGGTCGTGCACATATCTCCTTAGCTATGATATGTGTAAGAAGTCGTGCACCCGATGGAACTGTGGTTGAGGAGCTAAGCATTAATCCACCACGCCAACTTTGCTGAGGACCTAGAAAGGTCCGATGAATCTCAGAGATAATTTTCCACCTCATCCAAATCTCCATATACATCCTCGAGGTGAGACCTGTAAAAAGACATGGTCACCATCCTCGAACTCCAGAGGTCTCTGTCTCATGACCTCATATGACTTCTACCTTCTATGTGCAGTCTTCATCCACTCCAGGATGATCATGACCTTCTTCATGGTAGCTCGTACCATCTTTAGTCCCACTAGTGCTGACTCCCCTAGTTCAGTCCAGTAGAATGGTGATCCACAATGTCTCCTATACAATTCTGCGAAAAGTGTCATGCCAATGGTGGAGTGATATCTATTGTGGTAACCAAACTTCACCTATGTAAAGTGGTCCTCCCAACTGCGATCAAAGTCGAGAACACAAGCATGCAGTATGTCCTCGAGGGGTTGAATGGTCCACTTAGTTTGGCCATCCATCTGAGGATGGAAGGTGGTTCTTAAACAAAGCTACATCCTAAAAGCTTCCTACAACATCTTACATGGTCGAGATGTAAATCATGTGTCATGATCGGAGACAATCGTCAAAGTTAATCCAAGTAGCCACACAATCTCCTAAAAGTATATGCATCCCAAGCTCTATACTGAACCCTGCTCCTAGCCACAAGTTCTATCATTAGATTTCCTGGTACATCATTTCCACCTCTAGATGTACCGCTAGAGGGGATGTGTGGAAATCCCTCAAAACTTCCTCCTAAAGTGACACGGGTACCATAATACTTCCTCTAAATAGGCTGATGTTCTCCCTACCTTCAAAAAATCCATTAGGTGCCTTTCCTGTGGATATCTGAGTGTGTCATCTCTTGCAGTCAGCATCCACATGTTGTGCCTCCCTAAATCACTGAAAAAGTGTGAAAGTGACTATAAGAGTCTGAAGAAAGGCTACTCCATCTCTATCCACAAAGGATATTTGTTAAGCAGTCAGTTGCTCAATCGCCTTTCCTGGAAGCTGAATACCATTTCTCCTGCTGAGTGCATCTGCAACAACGTTCCTCTTCCCAGGATTATAGACTATCTTGATGTCAATTTCCTAGAGGAACTCAATCCAACATTGTTGTCTCAGGATTAGGTTCATCTGATAGAAGATATACATGAGACTCTTGTGATCAGAGTACACAATATAATATTTTCCCATCAGATAGTGTCGCCACATCATCATGGTAAATCCCACAGTTGCAAAATCCAGGTCATGGGTAGCATAGTTCAGGTAATGTTGTCTCAGCTAGAGAGAGCCATAGGTGATCACTACTCACTCCTGCAATAGGACACATTCGAGTATGGTCCCTGATGCGTCGCAGTAGACTACATACCCTACGCCTTCCTCTAGAAGTCTCAATATAGGGATGCTAGTTAACCTCTACCTCATGTCCAGAAAGCTCTATTGGAATATCTCTAACCACACAAAGGATGACCCCTTATTTGACAAGGATAATAGTGGTGTTGCAACTCTAGAGAATTCTGGAACAAATTTCCAGTAGTATCCAACCAAACCCATAGAACTTTGTACCTTCGTCCCACTCCTGGGTGGCTTTGAAGCAAGTATCACCTAAATATTCACTCAATCTAATAAAACTATTGCCTCTGAGATGACATGAACTAGAATGTGAACTTCTCGTATCCAGAACTGGCACTTTGAGAGCTTACCATGAAGTTTGTGCTCTTGGAGGGAATTTAGTACTACCCGGAAGAGATAGTCATACTCCTCCACAGTATTCGAGTAGATAAGAATTTTGTCGATGAAGACTACGAAAAAATGATCGAGGTATGGCTGAAATATCCTATTCATGAGTCCCATAAACACGGCTCGAGCATTAGTTATGTGGAATGGTAGAACCAAGAACTCATTATGGCCATACTGACACTTCATGGTCATCTTCGTCATATCCTCATCTCGAACTCTGAGCTGGTGATAACCTAATCTAAGGTATATCTTCAAGAACAAATGTTATCCCACCCTCTGGTCAAAGAGGATGTCAATCCTTGTTATTGGGTACTTGTTCTTCATTGTCACCTGGATCAGGCACCGCTAGTAAACACAAAGCCTCAAGCTCCCATTCTTTTTCTTGGCGAACAGAATTAGGGATGCGTAGGGAGAAACCCTGGGTCGGATGAATCCCTTCCCATATAAGTCCTCAAGCTTTACCTGCTGCTCACAAAGCTCCGCGGGAGCCATCTGATATGATGGAGTATATATCTGTGTCTTCCTATGGTAAAAGTAAATTTAAATTTCCACCTTTATATGAGGAGGTAGACCTGAGACATCATTAGGAAACAAATTTGTGTATTGGTCCACCACTACAGGATAGCTCAGTCTCTCTACATAAACTGCTCCGAGGGTAAGGAATGCCAACTAATGAGTGATCGATTACACCCTCATCCGGGTAAGTTTTCCTATGCTGCAAAGGATCTCTTCTCACCGGCGAAGGTAAAACTGGTCTCATCTGTGAGGACACACTACAGATTGCACCTAATGGAGTCAATCTGATCATGGAATGTAGATAACTATTTCATATCCAAGATGACGTCGTGAGAACAACACTCACTACACTAAACACTAGTGCTTCATAGATAAGAAAGATCAGAGTCCTAAGTTCTACGGTATAACCGAATCCTTTGATACCAATTTGTCCCGACCTATCCCCCGGGGCCCGTGCAGTGACTACAAAAAACCCTTCTTCCATAGGCCCGGGGCTAGTGACTAGCACCAAAGGTGTAATTCCCTAAAACTGGGAAGGTATTTCCTTTATAACCTATAAACACACTCATCAGATATGATCATGAGTAGAATTAATAAAAAAAATGTGAGTACACAAAGTAAAAATGGTCCATAATACAAGCCCTACTGGAGAGTAAAAGAAACTAAAAGATCAAGTACAACTGAGGAAATAGGAAAAAACCCCACATGGCCATTCTCTGAGGTTCCTACCTAAACGGTAGGTACATACTGCCTCCTCAGCAGTCCATGTCCGTCCGTCTCCTCCGTGTACCGACATGCCATAAGATCCACCTCTGGGTACCGTCCAGTCCCGGTACTCTCAGCCTCAGTCAGCACTGTGTGTTGACTGCATCCAACACAATGAGGTGCAGGCATAGCCTGTGCGGGGTGAGTATAACGATACTCTGTAGGGACCCCAAGACACTCATGGTCTCACAAAATCCCACTAGTATTAAGCAAAATGTATGAAATCAATAGATAACCCCACATAGGTATGTGAACATACATATACCTATGTTATCATGTAATCCATCTCAATCCTGAGGAAAACACAAATGATACTAAGTCAGCTCAACCATGATTGTTATTCACATTATCGAAACCATGTGTGCTAGAGAAATCTTCCTCTATCGATTACAATGGGCCATACGCGACACCAAGGCGCTTCCCACTAACCTTGGACTGTTGAGGTACTCCTTCTATCTAGTACCGTGGGTCTGCTGCGTCACCAAGACTCTCCCTACCGTGGTTCTGCCGCCACAACCAGGCGCTCCCCCTAATAGCCTGTATAGTTACTCCTCTTGTCGAGTACTGTATATCATCCATAATAACCAGGTACTCCTCTTTTGTGGGTCTCCCGCCACAACATGGTGCTCCCCACTAGGTTAGTCGAGTCCCTCTGAGTCAATATTTTATCAGTCATCATGTCTCAGCCAGCTACTAGGTCTCCACACTCTGTCTACTTGTCTCTCTAAGGATCCTCTCCACGATCTACTGGTATATACTACATATGTCATGAAGTAACACGTAGATGTATCTCTAAGGACTTCCACTCCATAGAGGTCTAAACACAACAGATGGTGCATCCATTAGATGCCCGATCTGTAAGTTATTAGCCTTTTAGTCTTGGGGGCCCGGTTGGATTCGTGCATGATCCAACATGAATGAATCTCAACTATACCCCAAACTCTTGTGGGGTATACTGAAAGGAACTGTCATGCTACCATATTACTAGGGCCACTGACTATTCATCAAACGAACACTCATTGCCAATGATATAGCCAAAAGAAAGTAAAGGGTCGCAATGGGAATCAGTCCAATTTGACCCAATCGGCCCGACCCGTCGGATTGACCCCACTTGACCCATTAGGTTTGGTCCAGCCCATTGGTTGGGCTAGCCCATTTTGTTCAGCCCATCTTGATGGGCCCAACCCAGCAGGCCGCGAGGGTGCAGACTGGCCACGATTCGTCACGAGGGCAGTTCATGCAGAGGGTGACACATGAAAAGCTCTTCATGGAGGGCTCCATGAGGGCTCATCTCGTCCCAAAGGGTACCGTGAGGGGCTGCATCAGGGCGGATCGTCCCAGAGTCGGGGTGGCGAGGTCGGGGCTGGGAGGATGGCTCATTCGGGGTGTCGCGGGGCTCACAGACAACGAAGCCCCGGGAAGCGCAGGGCGCACAGAAGTCAGCAGGCTGGTTCATCCATCGGCGGCGTGGGGTGTGCGGGGGGCATGAATAGATAAGATGCGGGGTGTGCTAAGGACTGCTCGGCCAGGGATAAGAAGGGCACTGTGAGGGGCGCATTGGCTGGGAGCTGGGTTGCGGTGCCGCTTGAGCATGGCTCAGCCGAGGTGTGGAGAAGCTCGGCTGGTTCAGCCGGCAGGTGGCACATCCGAGGGGGCTCCATAGTCGGAGGGCAGCGCGGTTTGGTTTGGGGTGCCGAAGCATCATGGGTGCGGTAGATTTTTCATTTTTCACCTCGTCTCTATGCTAATGAAAATCATAAAGATCATCGACGGAGGGTTCGGACCACGTAGGTTTGGTTCGCAACCTTCATTGTTTAGGGTGATAGTAATTGGCTCACAAAAATGAAGCAAAGAATGAGCATGGAAGATATCATAAGAACAACATTTCCCATAATCCCTCATTAACAATATATTCCCAACCCACATGGAAAAACAACCACAGATCAAAATTATAATAAGTTGGTCCACGTTCATTGTTTTGGAAGAAAATAAATAAGGGAATAATATCATTATTAAATAAAAGTAAACCCCTGCCTTTGTTCCTAGTTCATTGACAGAGTCGAGAGAAAGAATATAGAGTTGTCGTCATTTGCCGAATCCTCTATACACTTCTAATCCAAGAACGTGCATCGGTTCATTGAAAAAGATGTGGTGGGAAGGTTGGTCATTGATGATGTCACATGTCGATTGCCTCCTCAAGGTGCTTCTGAGGAAGAAGTCTAAGACGCTTCTCACCAGCATTCTTTATGGAGAAAGTTCTTCATTGGAGAGATTTTCCCAATGTCCTCCTATCCCATGTTTAACCACGATGAATATGCCAATCAAAAATAATAAATTAAGTTTATCTATTATTTAATTGCTGTCACAAAATTAAAAAATGATTAAAAAAATTATTAATTGATGTGATCAATTAATTGATGGTGAGGATTTGGATGGTTAATGGATAGTGCATTGGAAGAATTAATTGGGTAGAGGAGGTCAAGAGGCTCCATCTCATTAATGAGGGGATTTTAGAGGTTTTCCACAATAAATAATGTGGGTTTAGCACCAGGTTGTCCAAACCAACATAACCTCTAACGGGGGGTTTGGTTTGGGTGGGCCCCACCACCATAACCTCTCACGGTAGGTTATGGTCAGGTGGTACCCACACTTCATTTCCCACAGGGAGGTTTTGTTCTGGTGGACCCCAACTCTAAATTCCACATGGTGGATCAAAAATAAAATAATGTGTAGTTCATTTTATTTTATTATTTTCCACGAAAAACCCAAAAACTATCTATTATTCTTGAGCCACTGCCATCGAGATGAAGGTCTCATTAAGTGAATACTGACTCTGCGAGTTAAACGGTTCCCTATGATTTTAGTTCTGATGACCAGTTCAAAAGTTATAAAAACCGATCGTATATTTACTAAACGTACCGGAACAAACATCAGAAATTGATTTTGGGCACATCGGGCCTCAGAATCACATGCTATCAATTTTCACTAACTCGTAAGATTCCCATTTAATTAAAAAAATTACATGTAAATTATGGTTCTTTACACCTAAAATAAAAAAAATAACTTCTCCCTTCTATAAAAGAACCCCTACACCACACAACTTATCATCATTCCAAAATATTTATATGTCAAAAAAAACAAAAAACCCTTTAAAAATATTTCCCTTGTTCTAAGTGATTTTATCACCAAAACCCCATCCTAATAAAGGTAAACAAAATGGTTCAAAAGTGGATATCAAAGGAAGGGTTAATTATCTTAACCGGGTTATGTCAAGTTGCATTAATCTTCCACGACATCCAAATTTATTATTCTCACATTATTAAATATTTATAATTAACATAATTAAATTCTATTTTTTGATAGAAAAAACAATGTTTACCTCCCACCAATCCATTAGGAACTGGATCTTTAGCTCATTTTTTGTGTGGACTACCACTTCTATGAATGACTTATTTCCATTTTCATCACTATCATACATGGATAGTTATAATAATATATTTTATGAATAAATATTGGTTTAGCATTTAACTAATATTTTTTTCTTCTTTAAATATAATGTTACTATTTTATTCATTACAAATAATAAACCTTTTGTTCGTTAAAATTGACAACAAAAATACCTTTATGGGATTCAAATTTCATAATAGTTCCAAATTAACAAATTTATGAACCTATAACTACATAAATAATTAATTTCAATATATGAAAATAATTTTATATATAGTTATATAATTAAGTCATGACCATGTGATGGTAACTGTGGACTTTATAGTGAGGCTAACAGGGACCTATTAAAAATACTAATACTAACAATCAATATTAACTAAAAATAAATAATAATTATATAATCAATGAATATATATATATATATATATATTATAAATTTTAAAAAGTATTAATATGTTTATTAATTGAAAAATTAATTTGTATTATGTTGATATAAAGGATTTTATAGTTCCCCTATCAAACAGAGTTCTTGATTTAAGGTTATTTCATTTAAATTTCACTTCATTGAAACATGTTTCTTATTATTAACCTATTGTAAATAACATGGTGTATACAGATCGTATTTTAAATATTATATTATAAATATATATATAAACTAGTTATTTTAAATTTCATTAAAATTTTATACATTCAAAAAGTTTTGATTCAATTTTTAAATATTTTATATAAATTATTTTTATAATTGATATTTTAATTTAATATTGTTTTTGATTGAAATATTATTTAAAAAATTATTTTTTATTTCTATATAAAAAATATATTTATTTTTACAAAAGGGAAAGTGCATATTCCAATTAGGAAAATAGATTGTTTTAGTGGGAAAGTGCATATTCCAATGGTCGTATATGAATGATTCAAGTGTCAATGTGTCTCACCTAGGTTATCTCCCTTTTAAGGTTGGCTCCCTATATAGAATAATTAAATTTACAATCTATAATTTAATGATATTTTTAAAATTTGTATTCATAGTTAAATAAAGTGTAAATCCTGTGAAAAATTATTGGGTTTGTTGGAAATGGTATTCCGCTTATTTTCTATTTTTTTCATAACATACAATATGAGTTCCTTTTTCTAAAGAATCATTACAATCTGATGTCTAATTTTGATGAATCCAAAATGACAAAATATACTTTTCTAAATTATCTTTTTAAAATATAATTGAGGCATTCAGAAATCAGAATCTATTGTGACATGTGTTATTTAAAACATGGCCAATTTGGAACCTTGAATTTTATTTTTTGAAATAAAATTATTGGAAAGGTCCATTTGGAACTTTTAACGGTTCCATGTATGATGTTAAATCCTATCAGTGTACTTATCATGAGAGATACTCTTCATAGGAAGTTATGGGTACTGGGAAAGTCATGCTTGGTAAAATCTGGAGGTTATGTTTAATTTCAAGTGTGTGATAACCTCCTAATTTTCCATTATACTTACATTATGGTTTTCCTCGATTTCATATTAAGGATTACAAGGTGGATTTAAAATAGTACCAATTAGATATATTAGAAACAACTAGATAAGGGATATTATAGATGGGGGTTTTCCCTTGTGATGATAGTTTAATGATGCTAGGTTGGTTGTTGATAATAGAGGTGAACCATATTCCAATAGTAAGGTCAGAACCAAGTTCATATGGGGACTTATTCTATGGATGTTTAAGAAAAAACAATGATTAAATATGTGTATGTTCTTATTTATATTTCCATAGTATTTATTATCTGTTATTCTTATTTATGTCTACTTATTTTATTATTGTTTTGTCATCTTTTTTAATTATGTATATTTTCCTTCAATGGTGTTTCATTATTGTTTATTTCTATGGGTGATAATTTAAAACAATGTTTTGGATATTGAAACCCATTATAAAAGGAAATGTTGTTTTTGGAGTTAAAAATGGTTTTGGAAATATGTTTATGGTTCTTTGAAGGGGAAAACCCTATTTTTTGTATTTTCAAAATAGTATTACATAGTTTTATTTTTAATTGTATTTCATATAGAGTTGTTTATTCAGTCCTTGAAACTATGTTTTAATACTCATTTCAATAGCCATATGTTTTTTTATATTTTTTGGCTACATCCATCTAATACTTGGTCATCGCGGTTCAATGTTCATTCAGTGGATGAAGATGGACCTGTAGTTTAAATGGGGTCGTTTGTGGGTTTTTTTGTTATAACTATTAATTTTTACTTGATTGTTATATTATTATTTTAATTAATTACACGTCATTTTTTGGATAAATCATTCCAATTAATGTTGTGTCTTATTATAACACTGATATCCAATATGGGGGATCGAGAATGACATTCACACATTGTAAAAGTCTAGATTCAGAATCCAGTTTAGGTTTGACCCATGTTAGTTCATGAAATAATAGTATTTGAAGAATAATACCATATTATTCTTTGATTTATAGAAGATAATAGCTAATGTTATTTTGAATTCAAGAGGTTGGTCACTAGTAGGTTCTCGATCACCACCTATTTTTAAGGATTCATGAATTTATAATGTGGTACAGGATAGTTATAATTCAAATTATGAATTTTTCTGTTGGATTTTTTTTATGTTTTTGTTCTTTTTGTAGAGTTTTTTGTTTGGATTTTAGAACTGATTTGATATTTTAAGAAACTATAAGTAATTGATTAATTTTTTTTATTTTAAATGGGTTTAGAGTTGTTGTAAATGGTCAATAAAAACATGAAAAGACCATGAAACCTCCTCAAATGACCTCTTGGTTGTCACCCAATTAGTATGTATCCCATTATACCTTGCAACCACGTCGTGTGTAGAAACTGTTCTTTTGATATTTTGATCCATTGAGTAATTGTGTTACTCTTGTTTGTTATTGATAATTGTTTTTTATTTTTTTGTGGTGTTTCCCTTGGATTTTAATTTAGTAATTGATTTACTAAAATTGTATTGTAATTATCAAATCCTTGGATTCTTAAAAATGAAATTTGTTGTTTTGATAATGGATTTTTTTTGAATTGTTTTGGGATCTTAGAGAGGTTTAAAAAATTAAACTGGGAAACGATTTGGAAAATGATTGTTGAATTATGAAATGATTTTTTTGGATAGAATGAATTGACATCAATGTTTTTGGGAATTTTAATTTTGGTTAAATTTTTTCCAACGGATTATGTTATTGATTGACACTTGGTATTTCTATGAATGATCACATATATTTATATAAACATGTGCAATGTGGATAGTTGGTGGGTTGTGTGGGTGTTTTCATGAGATAGTAAGGATGAAAACACTCACACAGAAACACACACAAATAGACACAAATATACATATATATATATTGGATGCTTCATGGAATACAAATCGTGGATGTTTGATTTTTAAATCATTTATATTTTTTGAAATTCTTTTTCAAAAGAAGGATTTCCATGTTTGGAAATGTGATAGAGCAAAGGTTTGAATCATTCTCATGTGTTTTGAGAACTTTTTTTGGATTTTTCTTGATTTTTTTAAATTTGGGGGTGCTAAAATTAATTTAGTCCAAGTGGACGTGAAATTAAGTGTGTATTTGAAAAATATATTTATTTCTTGGGATTATTTTAAAAATGGAATTTTTCAAAAAAGCGATCTTGGCATGAATTCAGGTGACTATTGATTTTTTTTAGATTTGATTTTTTAATTTTTTTGTGATGTGTTGGTTTATAAGATTGGTGTTTGTTTTGAATTATTATTTGGTTGGTATTTTATTCCATTTTTATTTGGTAGGGAATATTTTTTATATTTAGAGTGTGATGCCATGAAGGGTCTGAAGGTTTTTTAGGAGATTATTCTAGTTATTGGTTCCACCCAAACACCCAGTGAAGTTGTGGCGATGATTTATTTTTTAAATATTTTCCATGTTCATCGAGGAATGTTATGGGTCATAGAATGGTTGAGATAATGAGTGTTAAATATGAAAAAATTAGCGAAGAAGTAGGTAGAACACTTTATAGAACTTGTTTAATTTTCTCCAAAAAAAAGAGTTGAGAATTTTATTAAAAACACATCACATTATATGGGGTAGTCATCCTAATAATTCTTTATCATTAGTTCCAACATCGCATTCATCAGACCATCCAATATTCTCCTTCCAATGATTTAGTTTTGGACACTCTTGGTTGTTTTCCATAATCCTATAAAGGATTGTCCATATTGCGGTAGGGGATATGTTCTGTATGTTTTTCTTCTAGCAGAGGATCCATCATTTGGAAGAATTAGGTACCTGATGTATGGATAAAAGACCCTTTAAGACATCAGGGCTCCATCCATAGCACCCAAAGTGAAAATTTTCATGCAATTGTGGAAATACTGGGTTTTGGGGGGATGTTACCCTATCATCCCCCCATGGAATAGAGAAATATATATTATTTTTTCATGTTTTGGTTCATCAATGTTATACCTCATTGTTTTATTGGGTTTGGTTCTATATTATTTTGGAATTTGTATGATACTTTTGGGATGATTTTTTAACTTGTGCTTATTTTGGATATACCAGAATTTATGGAAATTAAAAGTCTTGTATTGGTTTGGAGCTAGTCATATGTGTTCTTAGTGGTGTCATTCTTGAGTATAGGGTAGATTTCAACTAGTAATAATTTAAATGGATGTGAGACTCATTACGGGACTTGTTAATGTATTCTCTTAAGTTGGTTGTGTGTGAATTACATATTTAAGAGGTTACACTACTGTTAAAAGTTTTTTCTGGTTTTTTTAGTTTTATCTTGGAAAGATAGTGTTTAAAAAGTGTTCAAAAATGGTGGGGAGACCAAACTCAAGGAACTCGAGGTAATCCTATGTCATTATAACTTGTTCTCTTTTTATTAAGAATTTGAAATTCTAGTTTCTGATGTGGTTATTTGATTTTTCCTTTCCCCAAATTCACCATATTAGTATCTATATCATGTATGATGGGACATATAATGGATTATAATAATGATCATTAAGTGAATGTGTTGTGCTTCCTTGGTGAATCTATGTTATGTCTTAGGGTGTTGCATGATTTAAAATTGGTTTTATGTTTTTATTATATTTTATTCTGACTTCTGTTGGATAGTTCAAATTCATTAGTATTTATAATTTTCACTTTTATTGTAGTTAAATTTTATTGAAGATTGTATCTATAGACTCTTTTATAGATCAGATATTTACAAGGGTCACAATTAAGTCTTATTCATCAGGTTTCAAAATCTTGTTCTAGTGTATCAGTTTTCATTCATCAAATGTCATGAAATTAAGATTCCTTTGGAAATTATTAGGGGAAACGTTTTCATGTTTGGTAAATTATAAAATACCACCACTGATTTGTATATTATTTTCACATATTTGACTATATTTAGCCTCATTTTTTGGGTTTCAGTCAAAGCCATGTTTTACAATTTTAGTTGTTGGTTTTCTCTACCAAGGTAGAAATTATTGCGATCATGGTTATTAGAAACCATGATTTGAACATGTGAAGGAATAATAAATTTTATTAAAATATCATCACATGTAATCAGTTGAGTTTCCCAAACTATGTGATATGCTTATGGACTCTAGTAAACGCTCGTGATTGACATACAGTTTGGCCACCCATTTGTCCAAATAGTGGGTGGTTTCCATGAATTTGGATGGAAAAAATAAAATAATGTAAAATACAATAATATAATATAATATAATTTAACATAAAATGTTTTATAATAATATTTATAATAATTATTATTATTTTATTTTCTAATCCCCCATTCTCCTTAGGTTGTAAGAACCCCCTATTCTCTCTCTATGTCAACTAAAACTCAAAGGATAATGCCCACCAACATGCCTCCCTTCTCTCCTCTTCCATGGGTTCTGGTCACCACCACCTCTGATTTCCTCATGAGATATTCTCTAATGAAACCTTCTACTCCTTTTCTTTTTTCCCTCAAATTTCATTACCCCATTTCTCTTCCCACATGTGGATAATAAGACCTATTTGTAAACAAATTATTTATTGGATTATTTTTGGTTTCACAATATTTTCCAGGGTCATTGGGTCCTATTGAGTCCGATTCTAGTCAAATCCATTGAAGGCTATGATTTTTTTCATTAACTTTATATAGGTTTATTTGGTTCCATCACATTGGCCTAAATTTAATGGGTTGGTCTATAATATTTGGGTTTCTAATATTATTTTTATAGCTCTTTGGACTTCATTGAGGTTGAATCGAGTCACTGTTATCAAATATTACTTAAATGTGTGTAGATAAGTAGGAATATATATATTTAAGTCCCCCTTTATATATATATATATATTCACTTTTTGATTTATGCATATATCTAATGAGGAAATTTGTTCATATATATATATATGAGAAATGAATGTGTGAGTAACTTAAAAATGGTATAGTCAATCATTTTATTATTAATATAAAATTACCCCCTATACATATTCATGGCCTTGTGAATTTTTACATTTTGGAAATGTATACTTATATATATGTGAAGTTGTACATAAGAGTAAGATGAAAAAGGGAATATTCATGTTGTTTGTAAAGAAGAAATCTAGTGTAGAGGTGTTTCTTCTTTTTTCTCTCCACTTTTAAGAAAACACCCAATTTTCAAACCTTTTATTTGATATATATGATAGATTGATGTTATTAATTTTTTTTATTGTTATGTTATGTGTAAATGCTATGAATATTAATTTTTTTTCTTGTAAATGGTCATCCAATTATTTTAAATGATTTTTCTTATCTTACTACATTACTTCATTTTGACGTTGCATATTTAAAATATTACATTTAAGTGTGACTCATCCAAAATATCTAAAATACTTTTATAAATGACTTCTAACAAGTGAATTGTGGATTTTGGAACTCGAATTATTTAATTAAATGTGTAATCTAAAACATGGTAGGTTTTGAACATTGATTTAATGTTTTGAAATCAAATGTCTTAAATATCATATTTGAAACATTGAGTGGTTACTTGTATAAAAGGAACCCCTATGGTTATCTTTCTAATGATAGGAGCTCCACACAGGTGCTGGCAGATATTTTTCAACATAAAAAAGGTGGAATCTGCATTTTATGATTTATACCATGCTTGTTTTGACATCTTAATTCTCTTATATACTAACATAATGGGATTTCTGGATGACATCTAGAGGTTCAAGTAATTTTTTTTCTGGTTTAATTATATTCATTGAAACCTCATGGATATAGAATAGTATATGTAGGATTTACCAAAATTGAGGCTAGTTTAGAGCTGCCATGTTTTTTATTGACAATGGAGGCTCACATAAAACAAATGGTGGGTCCAAATAAAGTACATCTAGGTATTTATTCTAGGTATGTTTGAAAAACATCCATGATTACCTTTGTATATGATATTGTTTCATTCCATAGTATTTCTTGTTTTTTGTGCTTCTTGTGTATATAAGATTAATTTAATACTATTTTATAATCATTTGGCATTGTTTGGGTTATCCTGATAATAGTGATTCTTTATGGATTCTTTCATAATGTGACAATTTTATACTAGGTTTTAGACATGGAAATTTATTTTAAAAATAAAAGATTCATTTTGTTTTAAAAATGGTTTTCTAAAAATCATAGTGTGTTTTTAAAATTGGAAAATAATATTTTTAAGTTTTTATTTCAAACTAGAATGATTTGGTTTTATTTTTAATAGATAACACAAGGTAATATATTATTTGAGGAAATATACTATAAATTAACAATCATGATAATATCACTATATATTTATTATATTCTGGTGCTACATCCAACTCGTAATCGGTCACTATAGTGGGAATTGATTAAGTAGTTAGTGGTAACCCATAGGGTGACATGAAGGTATGGGCTATTTTATTTTGTCATCCTCTATTGTTTACATTTTTTTAATTAATTAATTATTTTCTTGTCATTTATGGGATTATTTTTATCAAGATTGTTTTAGCTGATGTCTGATACTAGTTTCCTTCCTAGGAGGATTGAGAATACCTTACAGTCCTTGTCACTGGCCAGCTGAGGGGGCTGGTTCATGGTAAACTTGGGTTGGTTCATGAAAATATTCCTATCATACCAGTTATTACGTGTTTATTTTATGATAGCCTCCACTATACACTTCCCCCTACCAAGAATTTTTTATCACCCCTTTAATTTTTTTTCTATTCCTAGAGAAACTATTAAAAGAACTCTAAAATATTTCATGGATGTACTATAAGGAATAACAAATTTCATAATGTAAATTTATGATATATTTAATATTTTAATATATAATGTTAAAATATTTTATGTTTATTCTCTTATTATAATACTATGTTGTTGGAGCTTGTGTGATGTGATATCTTTTATTATATAATAATGTAAATACATAATCACTGACTTTGGGTAATGAAAGTTATTACTGCATCAATTAGTATCAAATCAAGTTTACCAAAAACCACAGGAACAAAATCTAGATGAAAATAATATAATATAGAACAAACGTTATGATGATCCCTTAACTTATTTAATAAATTTACCAATGATACCATACCTATATTAAACATATATACTAAGATATAGTATTCATAATGATATAAAATAATTAAGATAATTTAATATCATAGAAATTTACCCAATTTGATGAAATGAAATTGTTTATACACTCATAATATATATATAGTAACATAACTACAAATATAGTCAATAGAGATGTATTTAGAAATGATCAAATTATAAATATATTGGGGAAATTTGTTATGAATAATTGTAGATATAAGAAGTAACATATTTATCTATAATATGGTGTAATTTTTTGAGAATTAATGGTTTTTTTGGATTTATTTGAATTTAATGTGTAATATTATTCAAGGAATTTTAAATAATTCCTTGAATGTAATTATTGTGGTAATGTTATGGAATCATAAAGTATATATGTTTTTATAATAAAAAATGATATTCTATATATAATTTTGTCTATAAATAATACATGAACCCATTATGAATAATGTTATTCCATGGGATGTAGGGGTTTAAGGTGAATTCATCACTGGGTAAAAAAATTTATAAAATAAAGGAATTATTTTTAACTTTCATTTGGATATTCCATTTTACTTGTAAAGGATCCCATAAATTCTTAATACTATATAAAGGTATTTTTAGGGCACTACAACATAGAATATGTAACCATGGCACAATGTAAACTATGTAAAATTAATTTAAGAATTTTACTACACATGAGAAGTTTAATAATTGTATCATGTAAATATTGATTTTAACCCCATGTTATTGTATGATTTTTTTGAAAAAATTTCATTTATTAGATAGCTTATGTGACACACAACACAGAGTTTTAATGAAATAAGATATACGATTAATATTATTATTTAAATATAATAATTATAAAAAACTTTTAAACAAAGTGGTATTAATATGAATAACCACATGTTAAATCCTATTTATAATGGATTTATATAATAGGATAAATTGAAAAAAAAAAATTACCTAATTTTATGTGATGCCTTCAGATGTTTCAAAAATATAATTTTCTCCAAAAATTCTTCTTTTTAGTTTTTTTTTGAATTAAGAGTAATAGTAATTTTTTCACTTTTATTTTGTTAAATATAAAATAATTTTTTGAATATATATATATGAAAATTATCATTGAGTTAATCTCTAGGATATATCTGAAAAGATTATTTTGTCAAGAAATATTAAAAAATATGGGATTTTTTTGAAAAACAATTATTTAAATAATTTATACAGTTTCATTTTAAAAAATTAAAATTTCAAATTTTCCTTAATAATATTATAATTAATCCAATTTATGTTATTGGAATCAATTTCATATTTAATTTTGATATAAATAAATATTTAATATTTTTAATGGTTTCCCTTTGGAAACCCTATTTTCTATCACATAAATAAGATTAATTTTAAATTAAATTTCACTAATTATATGCATTTATTATGGAAAAAATGTGATATATATTTAAAATCATCGTTATTTATATTATTTAATATTTTCAGCATAATGTTTTATAAATGTATTAGAAAAAACCATAAAAATTTATTGTTTCTACTATTTAAATGAGTTTACAATGGGGGTTGGACTGAAATTGCACGGGTTAAAAATTTCAAAAAACAACATTTATAATTACTATTTTATGGCCAAATTGTGACAATATAACTACTAATTATTAATTATGATACATTTTGGAGCCTCTTCTATGATTAAAATATGGGTGAACTTTTTTATTTTTGAAAATTCTTATTATATCCTCCCCCCCCCCTCTTATAAAAGACCACCCACTCTCATATCCACTTTGCAGATCAAAAAACAATTTTTGGGCCAATAAAAAAAAATATATCTTAATAGACTAAATTAATCATATTTTAATTATTTTAATTAGAAACCATTATTAATTATTATTTAGGTATACACCTAAATAGGTTCTATAAAGAGGTTGTAAAATACTTAACATTGATTTTTTTATTTCTTCCTCCACCGACTTTGAATATTATTCAATTATGATAATATAATAACACATGTATCTTCTATATAATTATATTTTATTATGTTAATGGAATAACATATATATATATATATATATAATCTTAAATCAAATGGGAAACAAAAATGTTGATCATGTGTACAATATACTACAACCTCATGAATCGATGTACATGTTTGTTATCACCACCTATCATGGTAGGATGTGTTGATGGATTTAAAAAATATATTTTATATAAATTAATAATTACAAATAAATAATAATAATATCATATTTAAATTATTATTTTCTATTTTACGATTAATGATAATGTCACTCGTGTGTACGCCTTACTATCACCTCATGAAGAAAAATGATTCATTTCCCACATAAACATTACATGGAATGTAATAAGGAAACGTTTAATTAAAATATGGTATATTATTAAATTAGAATTAATATTTATAGGTTTTATATTATTTACCATTGTTTTATTTCTATCCTTTTATAATGTGGAGACATTGTTCTTCCGTACGTCTGACCTATCATCTCAAAACTTATATATTTCATTTCTATCTCTTAATTTAATTGATTACACTAAAAATATATATACTAAAAGTATATTTTATTTACATCTATTTAAATTCTATGTATATTATATAACCATGATCAATTTAATAAGACCAAAAATATGAAATCCAAGAATACACAGAAACCAATATATTTATTACATGGAGCATGATTTTGGAAAGGAAATGTTAATAATGATATAATAAGTAAATCATATATGATATATATATATATATAAGTAATTTTTTTTGTAAAATATATATGTTAAACCTACATGAGTTTTAAATTTTTTTTGTAAGAATTTGAGATTATATGTTAGGGATTTTCGTCTCACTTTTCTTTTTGTGGGGCACATGACTTATACAAAACTTGCTTCCATTTTGTGGTATATATACAAACCATGAATGAATGGTTTGACCTTTTTCATTTAAATTAGGTAATATAAATAGGACTATATTGTTCTATCTTTCATGAGGCTTAGGATTGAAATTATTTCGATGTGGTAAATGATTAAGGATACAATGAATATTTTAATGTGATTGTTTATCAGTATGCTTCCAATGATGAGATATTATGAACTACCAATCAGTAGAAAAATTACTTGTATTCCACTATTTTAGTTATTTATTATAAATGTTATGTATTCTATTTACTCTCCCTATGTACTCAACATTCCAAATAATGGATTTTAAGAAAAAATCACCTGATTTCTCTCTTTGGTCGAATACACTTTTATTTTCATATCCATGTTTCCGAAAAATGTTTTGTTGAATGTTTTTTTATTATAAAAATTCTTTTTTAATTTCATTATTATAAATTTTTAATTTTCTCTTAATTTTATGAAAATGACTATTTTTATCAGTTTCCAAATGAGTTACTTTTTAATTTTTATCGAAAATTTGAATGTAATCATTCTTTTGACATGTATAACATGAATGAAATTTCTAATACTAATGGAAAGTTAATTTATTAAATAATTATTAATAAAACTTTACTTTTATTTTCTTAAAAATGATTTTCCTAATTATTTTCAAACTTCTTGTTTTAAACTGGCGATTTTCAACGGGGAAATTTAATTTTAATCAGGAAAGGATGCATGTTATCTTTAAAAATTATTTTTTATATTATTTGACATACTCTAATGTAACATATGGTCTAATAGGGATATTATCCAATTATACCATCCTTATTCTTTATGTTTATGGTTTATTTTAATTGTGAAACTTGTTTTAAGAAACTTGAACCTTTAATGGGATATATTTGGGTAAAATGATTAAGAAACCCCTTTCTTTTATAGTGGATGTTATATGATTAATGTTTTAATATCATGTGAAAAATAATTTTTATTTTATATGATAGGTGGGACATATATCTCTCTCTAATGTGTTGGGTAATGATGTATAAATGTAGATTTAATTATGTTATGAGTGAAACAATTTTCATGTTCAGAATGTTATGCATGGACATGGGGTTATTACCTTACAATAATGAATGGGTCTAGTTTTTATTTTTATTAAGTAATTAGGGTTTCTTGTCTATAATTTTTTGAGGTCTTTATTTGATTTCAATACCTTTATGTGTAAACCTATTTATATATATACATATTCTCATGTTTATAATCAGATGTGTTTGCCTAAAATCATTGTCTTATGAAGATTTTATGTTATCCTAGATCATTTTATTTAATTATTTACCGTGTTATGTATCATTTACTATCCTAATTTATTTCCATAGTCTCATTAACGATATATGATATACATAGAATGGTTTTTAAATTCATTTCACATGTTATCATACATGTATGAACATGTTATATTGATATGTCCATTCATGAGCCATACTGAGAATCTCATATAACTTATCCATATATTCCCTTTCCACTGATTGTGATAAAAACAATTTTTTATGTCAAGCCCATGAAGGGTGAGGGTTTTGAATAAGATAGTTGTAATATGATATAGTTCACATATGAATTAGTTGGTTATGTAAAATAGTATCCAAATTCATAAGACTTAAACAATTATAGAGTGGATAATTATGGAATATATTGAATATAATTCTATTAAGAGGTAATATTTAAATATAATACATATGGTTTTTACCATTGTTATTAGATAAATGTTTAGTTATCCTTTGGAAAATAATATATAAAAACATTAGTGAGCATACTTAGCATAATCCATCAAATTCCATGAAATATGAATTTTTCAGTTATGAATTATTATATTGTTTTTCTATAAAAACATCAAATTTTTATACTAAATTTGGATTTCATTCCATAAATAAATTACCTAGGGTTAAAAAATCTAATAAAAGTGCAATGGTCTTGACTCAAGAATTTCCTGGTACATGACCAAAAGCATTACTGTTCCTTGATTTTAACACTATAGGTGGATATACATTGGGAAATTACTATTTTATTTAAAAACCATCGTGATGTATTTGAATAGATTATGATCATGGATGGCCTTGTTTAATCCTAAGGTGTCATATATTTAATATAATGTGTCATTATTGTTTCAAAATATATGTTATTAATCATTATTTTTTGGTTCCACACATTTACAGTTTTTTCTAACATAATATTTATTGTTTTAGTAAATTATGGGTACATGAATGATCCATGTTAATGATGTGTGCGATGGAAAATGAAATGATTTTCCTCCAATGTAACTGAACATTAGGGGATTTGGAATAAAAAATATAATTTTTATGATAGCACTAATTTCGTATTATATAATCCTTGCTAAATATTCAAATTAGAAAAAGAATGTAACGCATGTTGTTGAGTCCTTTATGGTATTATATTCATCAAATTTTAGTGGTTTTTTAGATCCACTTATTATTGATAAATGGATCAATACAACTGAAAATTTATTTTATATTATACAATGTTTGGAGAATGGAAAATATATTTTGGTTGTCAATTTTTTGAGGAAAATCATTTCAATGATAGGCTGTTATTAAAAATATGATTCTATATGAAGGAATCGATTCGAAGAAGTGGAATGACATTAAGATTTTATTTTGTACTAAGTAATTTCCCAATATTATTTTAAAAAAATTAGAATTAATTTCTTGAGATAATTACTAAGGTTGAGGAATATGCTGGAACATATGAGGAGAATTTTTTAGACTTTTGGTGTACAATTTTGGAATTTTAATCCAACCTGAAATTAAGGTTGATCGGTTCTACAATGGTTTCAAAACTAGTCATTGTTTTGAATTATACATAAAGGACATTGGAATCTATGAAAAAATCATTTGACATTCACTCAGTGGAAAATGTGTATGTAAAACCTTGTGATTTTGGAGATAAGAAAATAAATATGGGGTTCCTTGAAAGAACCAATGATTTTTTAGGTGGAGGGAAGAAAAAATTCAACCACCTACATACAAAAAATTTGGGAAATAGAACACATGTTCATTATTGAAAAATTATATAAGGTGTTATTAAAATTGGGAAACATATCCCTTGATAATATAACTGTATAAGTGATATGAAGAGGTCATTCAATGGAATAAATAGAGAAAAAATCAACCGAATACACCACCCAAAATCAAGTGTTACAAACTAAAGGGGTCTAAAAATCATGATAAATACTGTTATATTTCAAAATTTAAAGATTGTGATCAACATTAACAACATCATAAGGTGATAGGAAAAATGAAATATCATGTGATCACTTTTAATAATACTGAATATAATAATAACATGTTGAAAGTTACACACACCATCCACTCTAAAATGACATATGACATAATTTATTCTACATATTCTCACTTATTTATATCTAAATAATTTTATAAGGTTATCAAAATAACTAGTAAATTATTATATGTTGAATTAATAGTGAAAAACCCAAATGATAAGATTATTGTATCTAATGTCTATTATTCTTCTCTAGTTGGTGATTTTGGGAATTATCTTCCCACAAATTTTCTTAGTCCCCCTCTGGTTGTATATGAACATATCTTACGAATAGGTTAGATTTCTATATAATAATTCCACATTAATAACTATGGAAGGGAATTTATATTTTACATTGAAAAAGAACCATTGGACATCTAGCAGTGTGATGATAAATAATACCTTTTTATGAATATAACATCCATTGTATGATCTTTTATTCCCATTCAAAATGGGTGGTATTCGAATTAGTTTGGTAGGAACTCAAAATTAGTGATTTGCATGTTGTTTGGGGGGTTTTTTGATGTATTTTTAGAATATTTTTGCTGTCTTCCACCAAATCATGGATTTGAGTTTTCAATAAAATGCATACCTAGAGTAACGCCAATTTCAATAACTCTATATATAATGGTAGGGATAAAGTTACATGAATTGAATAAGAAACTACAAGAGAATCATTACAAGGTATTTATTCTTCTAGGTGGGTCCCCTTTGGGAGAACTTAATTTTTTTCCAAATAATATTGAAGGTTCTATGAATAATTCCATTTATTATTGGGTTCATAGCAATATTATAATAACTAACGAGTATAAATTACCAGATATTGATGATGTTTTTTCAACTCTATAGAGATAAATAATTTTCTATGATTGACCATAATTATGGATATCATTAATTGAGGTTCAATAAGAAGGATATTACCAAGTCCTTATTTTTTACATTGTATGGGAACTATGAATATATATTTATATTATTAGGTCTTACTAAAATCTCATATATATACATGAGTTCAATTATTAAATTGTGTACATATTACCATGATTAGTTTGTTATAAACATTGTTGATAACATTCTAATCTATTTGAAGAGCAAGTCAATGCATGAAAAACACTTGAGAATATTTCTTATGATCTTAAGGAATGAATCAATTTATGAAAATTTTACAATGTGTGGATTTTGGATACAGATGTATCATTTTAAATTATATAATAACAAGATAGGTTGTATTAGTGGATCCATCAAAGATATATGCAATTAAAAATTTTCCTAGACCTTCCACTATGATTGGGATCCAAAGTTTACATTATTTCACATGATATTATCAATGGTTCATGGAAAATATTTCATGTATATCTTATATAGTAAACATATTTACAAAGATGGGAGCCAGTTTCCATTGGAATGATCAATGTGAGGAAAATTTTAAGAAGATAGACAGATGTATTTTCAATGAACTTGTTATAACATAACCATGTTGTAGAGAGAATTTTATAACCTATAGTGATTTATCCAAGAATGGATTGATATTCATTCTAATAATGAATTAAAAGGTTATAGAATATTCTTAAATATAATAGAAGGTTCATGAGATAAATTATACATCTCATGATTTTTTGAAAGAAGTGGTAATTTTTTTAATTAATTATTTTGATGAATTATTTTTATATATTAAATTGTTATATATATACTAATAAAAAATATTAAATTTCTATATTCACAGGGAAGGAACTAAACATGTTCTATAGAAGATGGTGATGATTACAGATAATGATTTTTTGATACAACACCACCCAAGGGAACCGAACAAGGTGCTCGATGATTTCTGTCAAATGAATATTGGATTCTTATCCAACATGAGGATCAATAAAGATAAAAAAATATATAAATACTCAAATAATGGATCTATAAATTCTAAAATAAGTGTAGAAATCTAATATTTCTCAAATAAGTTTTCAATTATCTATAAAAAATATATTTAATATCTGAGTAAGGAAGATGTGGGTCCATAGAAGAAGGTGATAAATGTTTTTTAGTTAAAATTGATTATGATAGAATTGTGATGTTAAAGAACTATTTATTTATCCATACCATACATGATATGAAGATGTAGATATTAGAAGAGGATAATATTTCTTCTTATTTATTCATCATAGAAGTAAAAATATGAATAGATAATTGAATGATTATTTCAGGATGGATGGAATGAAAGGAGATATCATACATTTTGTATCTAAGTTATTTTTATTTTAGAGAGTTATGATTATGTGAAAAATTACCAGGGGGATGTTAAAATAATTATCTACACTAGAATAAAAAAGGTAGAATATAACCATGATTTTTTTCATCAGAAATCCCAAAACATCTAAGGGGAATAATGAAATATGGGTAGTATTTGATTTCCTTATGATGTTATCAATCATCATCACTATTACAGAATATTTCTTTCCATATCATTATGAGGGGATATACATTAAGTAAGTAGTAATTTTTCATGGAGTAACACATTCCATTATAACTGATCAGGATATAAGTTTTACCTCAATGTCGTGGTGATGTTGTTAGCTATCCATAGATAGAGAGTTTAGTTTCATCACATAGTATCACCCTATGACTTATGTTTAGTCTAAGAGAATAATTAAAATCCTATATAATATGATGAAATATAAATATATGGATTTTAAAGGTTATTTGAATGAACGTAAATTTATAGTTGAGTTTTTTTACAACACTATTATTCACTTAAGAATTAAGATGGATACTTATAAATACTTATATGGAAATAAGAATATAACTCTATCATGTTGGGATGAGGATTTAGAATGAATGAAATTGGGAACTAAACTAAATTAAGAAATGGTTATAAAGGTTAGGTCTATTCATTATCACCTAAGGAGGGTACAAAGTCAACATAAAGGTTATGTTGATTATTATAAATGAAATATAGAAATTGAATTTTTTTAGAAAGAGTATAAATTATTATATCCACATAAGAATGTTTTTATATTTAGAAATAATGTTAAACTAAGGCCTATGAATATCTATCCATATGATATTCTTGATCATATCGGGATCTTAGCACATCACTTCGAGCTTCAATCGAACGTCTCTAAGGTTCATGTTGTGTTCCATGTATCCATCTTAATGAAGTAAAAAACCTGATCCATTACATGAAATGAGATAAAAGTAAGTGTATATATAGAATGATATTTCTTATGTGGAATAGCTAGTGGAGGTTCTCTATTGTATAGAGAATATTATATTCAACAATGGCACTCACCTAGTTATATTTTTGTAGTGAAACCACTAGCTTGAGGAAGCAAAAAGGAATCATGAGGATGTAATGAGGCCAAATAATCATCTATTTTTTGAACCGAAGTGAAGAAATTTCGAACGAGAAATATATTTTAAGATGGTTATAATGTATTAGTCCAAGATTTTAATAAATAATTCACTATTAAATTAAATTTATTCAATATTTTTGTTACAGGAAACACCGAGTTTTAATGAAAAACCAAACAATATTAATATTATTATTTATATGAGAAAATTATAAAAATTATTTCAAACATGGAGGTATAATTTGAAATAATCTCTTTTAAAATATTTTGTATAATAGTTTTATATAAATTAAATACATTCATTAAAAAGTTATTAACATTTATTAATGCTTATTTTTTTTGAAAATATTATTCTCTCAAATAACATTATTTATTTATATTATGTTAACAAAAAATAAATGTGATTTCTCAAATTTTAGAAAATTTATTTTACAAAAATATCAATAGTTTATAAATTTACATGTGAAAATATTCTTTGATTTATTTTTTGGATCTTTTTTAAATAAATTTTTTTGTTCAATTGTAGAAAATAATAGATCTTATTTTAATCTTATTTTTCATTTAAATATTTCTTGAGTATAAATTTTATTAAGAAATGTTTTTAAAAAAATTATCTCAATTATGTGATATTAAATCCACTTTATGTTTTTTTAATCAAATTTAGATTGAATTATCATATAAGAACTTTTTATACTGGTTTAAAATTTCTAATTGGAAAACTGCATTTTCATCGTGTCTATTGGTTAGATTTAAACTAAAATTTGTAAATTATTATATTTCAATTCAGAGACATGGTTTAAATGTTTTTAATCATAATAATTTATAATAAATAAATTTTAAAAAATTTTAATTTTCTAATAATAAGATTTAAAAAACAAACAAAATAATAACCACTCTTAAGGTTTAAATGGGTTTACCGATGGATTATACTAAAAGGAGAGGTTTAAAAATAACCACAAAAATGTCAAATTCATTTTTTACATAATTATTTTCAGATTATAATTTATAATTTTCTACAATGAAAAATTTTGGATCCTTTTTCTATTTTTAATACATTGGTTCACTTTTTTCTTTTCAAAAATTTCAAGTGTGTCCTCTACACCACTTTTAAAAGGTCTCCACCATCATATTCTCTTTACTCATAAAAACACATTAATTCATCCCATAAATACAAAAATATATTCCCTAATCCCACCTCAACATACTAGTCACTTTACATTGATTATTAGTCCCTAATATGAGGGATTTAGGTATATACGTAAAAGGTTCTCTGAAGAGAAGGTAAATTGTTTAACCTTCTGTTTTGTTTTCTATCTTCATCTACCTTCTTGAAATCATTTTAAATTATTGTTACAAAAAAAATATGTCTACTATAAAATTATTTTTTTTATTTTAATTTAATAACCAATATCTATATCACCTTCTATTAAATTGTAAATGGATCAGATTATTATTTGTACGATGGATTGTCGCCTCCCGAATCGATGAAAATCGTTTTTTATCACAACCACTCAAAGATGAATATAATGAGGTATTGAATGTATATATATAAAATTAATGAAATAATTACACCTATTTAGTTATAATATCAAATATACACTCTTTATTTCCTTTTAATTAGGATAAGTTAAGCATCACTCGTTTGTACGGTGCACTACCACCTTACGAGGTGTTGTTATTAATTTTTCACATATGATTTAATTGTAATGTAATAAGGATAAATTTAATGAATATATGTTATATATATATATAAATAGTGACCTTATAATGGTTATTTATTTTTTACCATTATTCTATTATCTGTCAGAAAAATGGAATGAGCGTCGATGTGTATGTATGGCCAACCGTCTCCTAGAATGTTGTATTTCATTTTCTATCTATAAATTATATGCATTAAACTAAATAATTATAAATATTATTTATATCATTTCAAATTTATAAATATATTATGTAACCATGAACAAGGTATGTGGAAAAAATACCAAATCAAAGCAAAATCATAAACAAAGCAGTTATTACCTAAAACACAATTTTTATCTAGGGATTTTTCATAAAAATTCAGTAAAAGTCCACAATAAAATTATATATGAAATGAAAATCACAATAATGTTTCTGAATATATGTATAAAAAAAATAAATTTATTATATATGAGGACAAAATATTTTTATGTTATTTGATACTTAAGGTAATTTATTTTTTGTCTCACCATTATTTTTGAGGGACACATGCCCTCTACACCACTTATTTATTTTTTGTGATGTATATACTACCCATTAATGTATTTAATGATAATTATATCATTAATTTGGTGGTAAAATAACACTTATAATGATTTATCTTTCATGCGACTTATGATTCAAAAGATACATATTTGGTAAAGGGTTAATATAATAATTTAATTATTTTATGGAATTGTTATTGATTATGATTCCTAAGATGAGATATTATTATCTACCTATCAAGAAACACATTAATTTTCTTCTCAGTTCGATACATATTGATAAAAAATTCATAACATTATATTTCCTCCAATAACATACTTAACATTCAAAAGAGTACTTTTAAGTATGATTGTCTTTATTTCCATCTCCTATCGAATACCATTTTCCTTCCAGGTCCATGTTTTCTAAAAATATTTTAAAAAGGTGTTTTTACAATTCCCAATTTATTTTTAAAGTCATTTATATAGATTTTATAGTTTTAAAAAAATTATAAAAAAATTCATTTCATTTTCTATATGACAAACATTAAGTTGAAAATGATAATATATTCCTTGTTTAAAAGTTTTCAATAAGAAAAGAATTTTCCACCACCAAGTTCACCTAATATATTAAATATTGTTTATGTGTTAAAGGTTATTTTTAATGAAAATTATTTCCAAAATTCTTTATATACTGTTATTTAACAAATTATATTTTAAAATTGAATGTTTTATTTTTCTAAACAAGTGTTTCATATTTAATTTTAAATTCATTTTCTATCTAACATGATATCCATTGATGACACATAAGATTTAATTGGATTTTAATCCAATTATACCTTCCTTACACTTTATCTAGATGGTTTTTGTATATTATGAAAATATATTTATAAAATCTAATAATTTTCCATGTGTTATACTATAATTAAATTTTTATGAAACCTATTACCTTTCCATAGATTATGATACGATGACTATTTTATGATCTTGTGGCAAAAAAAATGTTTGGATTATTTTATGGGATGGACCTATATCTCCCTATAATGAATTGCATAATGATGGATAACTCATGGGTCAATTATGATATCTGTGAACTTATTTTCATGTTCACAGTTTTATATGTGGGAATTCATTCATGTCCATAAGATTTAGCATTGATCGGGTTTTCATGTTCATAGGGTTATTTATAGACCTAGTTTCATGTCCAAGTGATTATGTGATGAAATAATTCATGTCCATAGCATAGTGAGTGAACATATTTATATTTTTAGGTGATCACAATGTTATAAGATTATATAGATACCATAAATCTATATGTTATTCCATTTTTCTATTCTCATGGGTTATGTTATTTGATTACTTTATGATTCATGTCTTATGACTACAAATAATTATTCCATGACTCGAATTTATGATAAATCATTTTAAGGGAATGGTTTTAAATTGTTATTCCCATGTTCTCATAATCTTATGCTCATGTTATGTCTATATTGTTCTTTTTTACCCTTATTGATTGTTTATAAAATCAATTTATTATGTTTTCTATTACTTGGTAACATAGATAGGTATTATGTATTACAAGCCTAAAAATTGTTTGATTCATTGAAAACGTAGTCGGAGAAGATATAGTTAACATATGAACATGTAGATTATGTATCCCAGTTTCTAAAGAAACATGAACTCAATGGATCTTGAAAAGATCATTATGTTTAGAAATAAATATTTATCTATTTATATGTAATATTAATATATGAGAATATTGTGTCATTAATTGGATCTGAGATCATGGAGGTGTTTATGTTGTAGAGGATCAAGCCACATCATATGAGGTGATTAGAAATTATTTTATGTAATGGGAATATTTTGGGTGCCTACACCATTTATAAATAATTTTTATAGAATTTATGAATAATAGACATTTATATTATAAATACTCATTAGGATATTAAATGTTTGACTTAGGCAAAATGAGTGAATTATTATTTTCCCATTCCTACATGAGTTCACATTAGAGTGGAAATTTCAGTACAACAAGTAGTTCATTATGTTAATATTTTTTTAGGAGATAATTTCATGATCCTGGTAGAGTTATGGGGAATCCAAATTCATGAAAATTACAATTTTTTTAAATATGAAGTCAAACTATAGATAATAATTACATACCAAAAAAATTCATCATGCTCATATTTAGAATTTTATTGTTTTTTTTTACACTATAATAATGACATGAAAAAGGCTGAATATGTCACAATATTATGATCTTATCATAGGTTTGAATTTTCATATTCCATAGTTACCATGAATTGAAATATAGATAATGAGATAAGGCCCCAAATTCATGGAGATGATTAAAATTTAAGTTATTTATGATCCTATAAAATAAATGGGATACGTTGAACCTTAATAGTATAAGGAGATACAAAAAAAATTATTAGATTTAATGATAATACAAGAGATCACTATAAAATAGAATGAGGCATTTTTGGATAAATATGCTAAATAGGAAAGTGAATAATAGGTTGGAAAATATATAAAATTTCAATCATATTTTCAAATAATGAAATTGGAATTGTTTTTTTCAATAATAGTGATATGAGGGGATAAGGAATCCATTTAATATATTTCAAAAGGTGGTGTGGAAGAGATCATTGTTGGACAATGATGAGATTAAAATTACAATCTCTTATTTTTTATAATAATTTATGAGTTTAATAAAATATTAGGGAAACTATGTTCTACTGAAGTGGAAATTCAAAATTGGTTTTGATGGAAAAAAATTAGAATAAATCCAACCATCAACATAATTGGCGCATCATCTATAAAAACAATATATATTTATTACTCTATGAGCCAATATATGTTTACCTTTATAAAAATGTGTGAAAGAGGTAATTTTGTGGGGAATGATCTTATAGGGAGAGTGTATCTACCCAAAACCATTGTAAAGGGTAGTTCGCCTAAATATGAATGACTTAGCATGAATCCCATAAGTAATGAGATAGGTTTTTTTGGTGGATAGACACAATATAGATCCCATGCACCTTGGCCTATCCCATAGTGGTAAAACATGTAAAAACCATTCTTCCTTTTGTGATTTCATTTCTATTATACTTTACCAAATCTATTTAGTGTGTTAAAGAATCATTACAGAATATTTATAAAATGGCGTGTCATGAAATTGTTTAATCATATCAATATCAAAATAAATATAAATTATATTTGACAATTCATATAAAGAGTCCATGATTCATCGGTTATATGAGATATTTTAACATAAATTAATTAATAAAAACCATGAATTCAACGAATCCCCCCTTCGGTATATCTCACATAATTTCCCTAATAGACTTAAATATCATATCAAAACTAGGGTAATTTTATATTGAATTTCTTTCTCTATATTAATTTGGGGATTTTGGATGAAATAAAATCCATAGTAAAAGCATTATTTCTATATGGAAATCATTTCACCAATTTAAATAGAATGTTAATTTAGATATTTGAAGAAAACTATTAGGATTCATATAATGTGGCGATGAATGGAATTTTCGATTATTTCGATGTGGAATAAACATTATAACAGATCAATGGAATTTTCTTATTGATTAATATGGAATGAATTTATTAAAATGTTCATTACAATAATATTATTTCAATTTATTTCCTAAAAATATTTTTTATGGGATATATGGAGAGTAGTGGTAATTTTATTTTTAAAATAACATGATCCAAATAAAAATTATTTTGGACGAAAAAATATGAATAGTATAAGATAAAGAGTAAATACTCATTATAACACTATTTATTTAAAAATAATTATCCTATTAGAATAATCAAATAGCTTATAAATGGATTAGAACATGAATTTTTTATCCTATTTAAGGATATTGTGAGGATGAATATTTATGGTTTCATGATAAGTTAATTTAGTACAACTGATGATAAGGAGTCTCAAGGACCCAAAATTGGATGTTTTAAACTTATTGTATGATATAAGTAAGCAATTATGAGAAGAAATTAAATATCAATATATAATGATCAAAGTAATTTGAATTGTGGATAAAAAGTTGAATAGAGTAAATAAAATTATTTTTTAAATAATAATTGATTGGAGGGAGTGGAACAAATCCAATTGTGAAAAGATAAAGGTGATTTTAAAAAATGTGGAAAAGACAAAAGGTAGTGGCAGTGGAAAGATTATAAACTCAAAATTTGTTTTTAAATTTAAATCCAATATATATAAAATAAATTCACATTTTTATGGAAAATTGTATGGGATATATATCATTTTTCAATCAAATAATTTCCATGAAGAGTGTGTTGCTCAAATAAACGAAAATATAAATGAGAAAAGTAATATATTGGACAAACACACTCATTCCAAAGTGGATGAGATGTCTAGTGGGAAGGAGATAAAAAGGATCAAAATGTGTTTCTTGAATAATGAAGTAATAATTATTTGAAAACTTTAATATGCATTTCCATTGGCCAAGAAGTAGTATGACTATAATAGTAAGGTTAAAAAAAAATTATTTTCATTTATTATTTGAATATTAATTTTTATGTGGTAGTGAATTAAGAATAAAATATTTCACATATAGGGAAAAGGACTAGATTATTTCAATGACCCAGAGGCTATACAGTATGTGAAATTCTTATATTTTCAATGATGAGACTTATCAATGGTAGGTAAATGGGAGAAACAAAGAGAATGCTAGGAAAATGAGAAACCCATTAGAAAATGGACACAACAATAAAATACTTCCTATAAAAGAAATATAAAATATTATCATCTATATAATAAGGCTTGAAAACAAATTTTAATTTTATGGGATGCATGGATAAATTTATAGATTGTTTTTAAAATGCACGGGAATACATTAAATATTTTGTAGATAATATATAAATTCAATTATGTAGTTCCAAATGACTGAAAAAAAAGTATTCATATAATTATAATAATTCCTATAATTATACAATTTACTTTAGTAGAAATTTTATTGGAAACTTAAAATAGATTAATGTAATAACTCAACATCTCTACAATTAAAAATTAGTCCCTATGAGAAATAGATTAAATTTGTTCTATAATAAAGACATGTTTAATGAATATAATGTGAAAACAATACCTAACACTATTTATATGGGAAAAACATTTGGTGATAAAAAAATGAAATTATAAGAATTAGAATAATCTACATGTTGTTATAACTAAAAAATGAACATAAGAAAGTAATGTCCCCAGATAAGTAATTTGTTGAAAGTTCTAACAGATCCTAAATGAACCAACTGAATAGTAAAAAGTTTTACATAATAAAAGTTAAAACTATAGTTGAGATGAAAATATAATGTGGTAAATTAATCCAACGAAAAAATTTGATATATTTTTTCTTAGAATGAAGAAAATAATCCAAAATATTAGAAAAATATATTGGATTATATTAAATATTATTATGATTTGAAAATATACACAAACATTAATGGAAATGCAAATATGTTTTTACATATCAATTCATTATCCCCATAACTTTTAGGACAATGGGAGGTACCCTACTACCCTTTTTCATTAAATTTTTATAACAATTATCTATAGGTTCAAATTTTTTTGGGATACATGATAAATGGAAAATGTCTTCTATAAAATAACATGAGGATGAGAATAATTCATATCGTTTCATAAAATGGGTTTTTAAGTAGTAAGTGGTGTTTAAAGTATTTATCTAATTAGGGTTATAATCTGATGTCTTATGGGAAGTAGATGATAAAATTTCAATGGATTATTTGGATGGTTTGTTAATGATGCATCCTATATAAAAATGTATGTTTTGAGAAATTACCAACTTGGTATTTACAATTGGAATCAATTAATTCCCCACGATTTATTTATAAAAAATACATCATTTATAGTTTATATAGCATCTTTTTAGAATCATAATGTGATTTGATAATATGTTGCAATCTTTTGGGAATGTATGAATTCTGAATGATGGATTTATTTTTAATACAACTCATGAGTCACATGAGAATCTTTATAAAGATTGATATCCACTCTTGTTTCCTACCTTGATCCTTAAGATAGTAGGCTTAGAGGATCTGTTGGCATCTGAAGTGCTATATGTAAAATTCAATCATTTGATATTTTTATATTCTAACAGCTATCATGAAAATTGGAATTATAAAATATTATGGATTTAAACCATATAACCATTAATTAATACAATCTGTGTGACAAAATTTTAATATGATATTAATTCTATGTGGGGGTCAATGAAAATATGGAAACTCACTTGTATTGAGAAGACAAATTAGGTTCTTCTACCAAGATAAATTGGAGTTCATCACTATTTAGAAACAAGATAATGTATGGATAAGGACATGGTAAGAAGAATAATAATCCATTTATATGTTTTCTATATGGGGAAGAAAGAAAATTTGGACCCTTTGTATTTTATTTAGAATTGGGGAATGATATATTGTTTTTATTTTAAATAACATAAAAAGGGGATATTGTTAGAGTGTTAATGGTTTATGATGAATTTTTTGCAATGACATGCGGAATTGTTTTCTACTAAATGTTTATAATGAATTTACTGTTATGTTTTTAGAATTTCATAGATCAATTAATTTAATAAAATCTGAATAATAAGGAAATAATATTTTGTATAGAAGCTTTTCTAAAATACATACACCACACTATAGTACATAAGATTTCACCATTAGAGATGGAGGTTGAAGGATTCTACATTGTCATTAAATAATTGGATATTCCATAAATAAAGGTTGGTTAATGTTCATTTGAAAATTTAACTACAATAATTAATTGAAAACATAAATTATATTTTATTTATAAATTTGGATGTGTGGGACAACAAAAATGAATATTCAACCATGTTAATATAGAAATTGAGTAAAAGAAATCATTGAGTTGACTAAGTAATAATGGGTTAAAACGAGGCTCACATAAATATAGATACCAGATAATTGAGATTTCCTATAATGTGTAAGCTTAAGAAACACTATGGAAGGTGATCAACTGAACATTTGTGTTAGTGGAATATTTAGGATGCCAACATGATGTAGAAAGAGATAGGTTGTGGTCATACTGAATAAGATACATCCATGATGAAAATAATCGTTGAGATATGGAATGTGTAAACGATGAAGAATAGAATAATTTATATTTTACCTCACTTAATGGAATTCATTTTATGTTTGAAATTTATTATCCCGAGTTAATTTAGTATTTCAATAGGATTCTTTGGGACACTATTCTGATCAATGGTGAGTTAGGAGGAGGATATATAAAAGGGAATTGATGATTTTATCAAAATGTTGTTTGATTATAGAAAATAATGAACACCCTAAAAAATTGACTGATTTATTATTCCATGTCATAGTAGAGTGTTTTATGTCATAGTGATACACTATAGGGATGAGACCAGGAAGTGTCCAATCATTTTCAACAAACATGGTGTACATAGTTAGAAACTAAATGGAGTTTAGGTTCAAAATCACCGGTGATGGTTTAAATTAAAAATAAATTTAAGATCTAATTAAATACATGTGTGACTTTAAAAAATCATAGTCTAAGGGTATTAAATCCTACCTATTGGACTAAAATTAATGATAAAATAACTATTTAAATCTATTTGTAGATGTTCTGGAGAAATAGGCCAAATTGGATGCTAGATAATATTTTGAGAAAGAGGATGAATAAATAAAATATTATATATAATTTTTTTATTGAAAAAGGGGAATTATTTTGTGTAGGAAAAGAGATAAAATATTATTTTTAATCTATTGAAGATATTACCCAAGGTAAATTTGAAGATATCACTAATGTGGAGTGCTGATAAGGAAATTCCATATTGTTGCTAGAAAGAGGAATACAATTGTTTCGAAGACATATCAATAAATGTAAATGTTTATCGAGATAACATTAAATGTAGTATTAGAATGAGATAAAGGAAAATAATGTAACATATCTACATAAACATTGAATCATATAAAAACATGTGATATTTTTTATGTACCATGATATAATTTGTTTTGATTTTCATGTACTATGTAATATAGGGAGGTCATAGGGAAGTGGTCCCAGGGAGATTATTTATCTACTCTAAACTATTGCAAAGGGTTCTTCCCTGAGAATGAGGGACCCCTCCAAAACCTCCTAAGCAGGGAGATTTACTATTTCTTTGTATCAATAATATATCCATCGCATGCCTCAAAGACTATCTTGTAGTAGTGAACTATTTAAATAAACCTTGTGTATTGTGAGAATTATTTTATATATTCAATTATGTGAAATATTAAGTGGGATAAATAGGTGTTAAATAAAAATCATAAAACAGATAGTTAATGAATACCTAATATAATCAACATCGAAAAATGAAATCTACTGTGACCTTTTTAGTATTTGAATTTTTTTTTAACACTCTAAATTGTATTTTTTGGTTTGGTAAACTCTTAATTATCAAAATTTTATTAAATTCACTATTTTTATATTATTTTATACTTTTTATTACATGTTATAATAATATTAAATCATTCATTAATTAAAATTTTTAAAGAATGTGATTTGTTATACATAATTTTTGTGTCACATACATGACATATTTTAATTGTATTTTTCATTAAATTTAGATTCTTGCTTTGTTTTTGGGGTTTTTAATGATTTTTTGAAGGAAATGGTGGGTTTTCAAAATTTGGGCAAACCCGAGAGCCCATTTCCAGTTTCAAAAATAAATTTTGTTTCTTTAATAACTCCTTCGTTGGTCAACATTATTCACCCAATCAACTTCCAAAATGACCTTAATTTTACTATTTAAACCACCAATGAAATTTGGGCCCCTTAAAAATCAGTAGCATCTTGGATTTGGGTGATCGAATTAGGTGTTGGGCCAACCCGAAATCTCATTTCGAGTTTTAATTTTTTTAATTATTTCATAAAATATTCATTTTTTAATAATTTTTCGGTGATTTCACCTCTCACATGTTCCCACTGAACCCATCCTCACCCCCATCTTCTTTTTCCCCTCTTGGAAACTCGGATTCATCGTGAATTAGGGATTAACTTCTCCATCTCCAAAAAAACGTCTAGATTTCTCATGTAAGTTGGTTCCCTTCCTTCCTACACCATTTTTCTTAGAGTTTATTCTTTTTTATTAAATCCACAAATGTCCAGAAGCTAGGGCTTCATACCTAGGGTTTTAGTTTTTAGTTTCTTGGTCCAATCCTATGGTTTTAGGTTCAATCTTACTCGCTTGTGGTGCAGCGAAGGTGCGGTTGATGTGACGCACAAGGATTAGGGGGTTTTCAATCTTTTGGTAGGTGATTGCATATATAGGTATTGTATAATTAGTTGGATTTCTGTGTTTTTGTTTCGATTATGTTCCTCCATCATTATTTTGATTGCGAAAATTTATTTGCGTAGTATTTTCAAAGCAGTTGATTTTTAAGTGTCAATTTTGTGTGAAAATGGGTGTTTTACATGTGCAACCCATGTTGTGCCCTTGGTGGTGTTTTATAATTCATGGATTGGATTTATAAAAAAAATTCGATGCTGAAATTTCCGGTTTGGTATAATATTGGTCTTCATTGGGTATTAAATGTGTGATTTTAAATGAATTTAATGTGCAAAATTTGATTGATTTTCTTGAAATTGTTTTATAGAAATTGTTAGTGGTTTATTGAGTTATATAAAAGGTGAAAAGTATGTGTAGAAACTGTTTTGAATGTGTCTGACCAGAATGGATATTTGTATGTGAAAATTGATTTTGGTAGAATTTGTTAACTATTTGCGCACAAGACAGGAAACCCGGGTAACTAGGTGCTCCAACGTGTACTCGTACGCTAGCGAGCGGAGGGGTTTTGACCATGGTTCCCTTAGAATTATGACATGGATAACACTAACAAAACTATAATGGAGATGATTAGATACCACTAGTTTATGGGTATGCTCCTTACTAGTTGCCCGTGCACGATAATGAATTTTATTACGATTACTTTCACCGAGTTACGAGGTAATTGGGGCTCACAACTAACTAGATCCTAGGGGTGTTCCTATGTTTGGTGCTCGTGGCCTTTTTGGCATTTATATTTGCCTTATGGTATTTTGGTATGTGAAAACTAGTAGCCTTCATGTTTTATTAATATACAGACATTCTTTAAAGTTATCCCCATTGAAAGTTATTTTTATTTCAATGTTTCACTTTTAGAAAAAAATGATACCATTTTATGTGTATAACTCTCATAAGATTTTTATTTTATAATTCCTATAACTTGGAATAATTGGGTGATATCATTTTCTTCTTAGTATCACACCCTACTTACACCTTTGGGTGTTAGTATACTTGATCATGTTTGACACAGGCAAAGGAAAGGCCTTGGGTGATGGCGGTTCAGGTTGCTAGTTTCTCTCAATAGTGTGGTGTTGTTGAGATGGCTCGTGGGTGATGACCCCTTGTCATGTAGAGTCTCTTGGGATTTTTTCTACTACTTTTATAAACCTTTGGACCTCTTGTGTATTTTTTAAACCCATATACTCAGTTCTGAATTTTATTATATCTTGTTTGGCAGAATTTTTCAGATTTGGATTATTGTTTGTTTTTGGTTATTTTATGAATCCAAACTCGAGTAAATCATTCCCAAATGAATTTTTATTATACCCGGACACTTCTGCTAAACCGTCAGGATAGGGAATTTCCTTAGGTCATTTCCATGAGCTAGGTTTGGTTATGGTTTGATGGAGACCAAATTCAATTCGTGAAAAAATGGTATCAGAGGGGGTTAACATTTTTGAGTTATATTATTATTTTGGGATGAGTTGGGCGAGACAAGAGATAGGACTGTCGGGGCTTAGAGTTTTTGTTATGATTAGGGTGCCTGGCCCATACCCCTTGTGACAGACTGTGAGTCGCCATGGGATGTCCTAATTGGTTGTCTATCATCACTTCTAGGTGAGACGTGTGGGCTGTAGACTGCACGTGGACATCGAGGGTGGTGAAGTAGTTGTTTATATTACTGTTTTAATGTGTTTGGCTTATTTATATCTGATGTTATTCCTGAAATTATTAAAACTATTGTTTTGATTTTTTTTCCTAGTGACTGTTGCCTTTTGTAGCAACTTGACTCCCCGGAAAGCTCCCACACACCCTTAAGAGGAAGCCGGAGAGAGTTCTCCTACACCACTCAATCAAAGTATGATAGAAGTCGTGGTCCGAGCTGTCCAAGATCTAGGACCAGGAGGGGTTATGGATCCTACTCTAGCTAGAGAAGATGAGTCTGTGCCTTGGAAGGATAAGGCCTAGGAGTTCATGAAAAATAAACCTCGTTTTCGAGGCTACTGGGAACCTCAAGAGGTAGAGGAATGGCTTGAGAATATAGAGCATATATTTGAGTTCCTGGACACACCTGAGGAGGTCCGGGTGAAATGTGCCTCTTTTTAGCAAGTAGGTCGCAGCCGTAGCTGGTGGGAATCAGTGCTTCAATCTGGGAAGCATGAAAACATGAGATGGAGAGATTTTAAGTCCATCATCAATGAGCAATATTGCCCGGAAGTTCTATCCTATGCCAGGTCTTGAGAATTCATGGATCATTCCTAGGGAGATCATTCAGTAATGTATTAATCTAACCGTTTTTCTGAGTTAGTTTAGTACGCGCCTGAGATTGTTTCAAGTGAATAGTTGAAACCTCGAAAATTTGAGAAGGGACTACGATAAGAAATTTACTCACAGGTCTTCCTATTCAAGTTGGGAACTTATGACGAGGTGTTCGATCATTCTTGTATTGTAGAGATTGATCAAAAGTGGAAGTTTGGGATCTTTGGAGGGGTATCTACTATGGGCACTGGTAGCTCTGCTGAGAAGAAGAGGATGCGGGAAGAGCAAGGAATGAAGGGAGGTGGCAGTTCAGGCCACTCTTCCAGGAAGTTTTCATCAGTGGCTTTATATGCGAGGACGTTCATTTGCAACCAGTGTGGGAAGATAGGGCACATCCGTCCAGCGTGCCCTCATCCTCCAAAGACATGTATTCAGGGTTGAGGTATGGGACACATGCAATGCTTTTCTGGGATGGCGCTTCCACTTCAATGTGGGGCCATATCTATTCCTCCCAGGGGAGATCCAACGTAGTCTGAGCCATCAAGGATAGGGGGATCGTGGTTCGGTGGTCATGGCAGTAGGGTTGGATCGTCTTTTGGGAAGACCCAATTTAGGGAAGAGCCAGAGACTGGTGCCCATTCTCAGGCAGTGAACATACATTTGCATGCTGTCGATTAGGCATTAGAGGGATTTGATGCAGGACCATTGACTGTCCGAGGTTCCATTCTGGTTTCATCTTCTATAGCTGTAGTTTTATTTGATACTTTTGCTTCAGTTTCTTTTATATCTTCCCATCTTGTGAACTTGTTGAGCCTTCCAACCAAGATTTTATCTATTTCAATGGAGTTAGTAACACCGTTGGGTAAGAAAAAGGAGCACTGTCTTTGGTTCCCATTATGCACACTCTCTGTGTCAGTAGTCGAGATGGAGTTGGATTTCTTGGTCCATGGTATGGACCTGTTTTATGTGATCCTCGACGTGGACTGGCTGTTGCGCTTCCAAGCACATATTGACTGTTATCGGCATGGAGTTAGTTTTATGGAACCAGATGGGAGTCCTCAATTATTTCATGGAGAATGTTATCCTCAGTCGGTTCATACACAACCTCTACTCCCCGAGTTACGGAATCATGATTTTCAGTTGTCATCGCTCGCACAAGAGGATAGTGGTAGTTTCTCTCAGGGTGGGTTACCTCATGTAGTGGATGAGTTCCCAGAAGTCTTGCTAAATGATTTCTCAGGCTTACCCCAATAGCGGGACATGGAGTTCTCGATTGAGTTGGCATCGGGAACACAACCTATATATATTCCCTCATATTGTATGGCCCCCATCGAATTGAGGGAATTAAAGATACAGCTAGATGATTTTGAATCCAAAGGATTCTTTCGCCCGAGCATCTCTCCTTAGGCCACCCCAGTCTTATTTGCGAAGAAGGACGATGGAACCCTCCGATTGTGCATCTATTATCGAAAATTGAATAAGGTGACCATCAAGAATAAATAAACTTCGCCTCAAATTGACGATTTTTTTAACCAACTGAAGGGGGAAAAGTGGTTCTCCAAAATCAACTTGCATTTGGGATACCACCAGCTCAGGGTAAGTGAAGTATAAATTCCAAAGACGGATTAATGAAGCAGGTATGGTAACTTTGAGTATCTAGTCATGCCTTTAGGATTGAAAAATGCCCCTGAATTTTTCTTGCAGCTCATGAATAGGGTGTTCCACCAATATCTCGACTCATTTTTAGTGGTATTTTTTGATGAAATTCTGGTTTATTCTGGATATGATAAGGAGCATGAGAACCACCTACTAGTTGTCTTAAGCACCTTGTGGGACCATCTCCGGTATTCCAAACTCTCGAAGTGCACATTCTGGATCATGGAAGTGATGTTTCTGGGGCATGTCATCTCAGAACATGGGGTTTTAGTGGATCCTAAGAAGATTACATCAGTTATGTCATGGGAACAATAGAGAAATGTGTTTGAGATCAGGAGTTTTCTTGGCCTGATATGTTATTACATGCGCATTGTCTGGGACATCTCACGGCTCGCCTCCCCCATGACCGCACTCACCCGGAAAGGGGTGAAGTTTTAATGGAGCCCACAATGTCAGGCATCCTTTGTGCAGTTGAAGCGGTGGTTGACCACCACACTTGTGATTATTTTAACAGAGTCTGGGAAGGTCTATGTGGTTTATTGTGATGCCTCAGGTACGGGCCTTGGGTGTGTACTCATGTAGGATGACCATGTGGTGGCTTATAGTTCTCGCCAGCTCCGGCCACCTGAGAAGAATTATCTGACTCATGACTTGGAGTTGGCAGCGTTGATGCATGCTTTAAAGACATGGAGACACTACCTCTTTGAGGTGAAATTTCTAGTCTATTCTGACCATAAGATCCTAGCCTACATTTTCTCTCAAAAGGATCTCAATCTGAGGCATCGCCGTTGGATCGAGTATTTGTAGGGAATTGACTTTGCCATTTTCTATACCCCAGGTAAGGGTATTGTCATGGTGGATGATTTGAGCAGGAAGGTACCAGTGCAGGCATTGAGGAAGTCCAACGATGAGTGGACTTTGATGGGGAGCTTCGCCTAGATGCACATGGAGAGCAGGGAGCATAGCGGAGATACTTTCATGGCTAGCATTCAGTTGACTCCCACTCTTCTAGAGTTGATTCAGTGGGAGAAGCCCAGTGATGAGCTGTGTCAGCGATCAATGTAGTTGCATCATGGTGGGGAGACTCCTTCAGATTGGTATCTGTCTCCTAGGTGGATCTTGTGCTTGAAGGGACGTGCAGTGGTGCCTTTGTCTCTACGGAAGGCGGTGATGTAGGATAGCCAGCAATATCAATGTGTTGTCCATCTTGGTGCAACCAAGTTGTATTACAATGTTCATCAGTAGTTATGGTTTCCAGGTATGAGACAGGACATAGCCGACATTGTATCGAGATGCTACACTTGTCAGCAGGTGAAACCAAAGCATCAGAGACCATCTGGCCTACTTCTATCATTACCCATTCAAACATGGAAGTGGGACGAGGTTTCCATGGACTTCATTATTGGATTACCTCATACACCTCGAGGGAGGAATGCTATCTGGGTATTGATTGACTATTTCACCAAGTCAGCTCACTTTATCAGGATAAGAGATACAACAAAGCTGGAGGAGCTGGGCCGTTTGTATGTTCAGGAAGTGTTCAGACAACATGGTGTTCCGTAATCATTTGTTTCTGATAGAGACAGATGTATTACATCTCGGTTTTGGGGAGGTCTTTAGAAGGCATTGGGGTCCCATATTAATATGATCATGACATACCAACCTCAGACGGATGTCCAGACGAAGCGGGTGAATCAGATTCTAGAGGACATGCTTCGCGCATGTGTGTTGGATTCCGGAAGTCCATGGTAGAGCCATTTGGGATTGGTCGAGTTTACTTATAATAATAGTTACCAATCCTCTATTAGAATGGAACCCTTTGAGGTGCTCTATGGTTGGCCTTGTCGGTCTCCCCTGTGTTGGGATGAGGTAGGTGAGACATCACTGTTGGGACTGAGCATTGTGAAAGAGACCTATAAGAAGGTCAAGTTGATCAGGCAGCGTTTATTGACAGCTCATAGTTTCCAAAAATCATATGCTGATAAGAGGCTTCAAGATATAATGTTTTTTGTTGGTGATCCGGTATTTTGGAAAGTGGCCCCTCGTTTGGGTCAACATCGCTTGGGGAAATAGGAAAAGTTGACTCTGAGGTATGTCGGACCTTTTGAGATCACCGAGCATATTGGTAATGTTGCATATTGTCTGGATTTTTCTTCTCAGTTGACATCCCTCCATGATATTTTCCATGTCACCCAGTTGAAGAAATAAAACTCGGATCTGTCCCATGTACTCAATTGGGAGGAGTTGGATATAAAGCCTAATTTATCTATTTTTGAGCGGCCAGTGCAAATAGTGGAATGCCATGAAACATTTCTTAGGTGAATGTATATTCCACTGGTCTGAGTTCTTTAGAAACATGGTAGTGATACACATGAGTCATGGGAGCGAATGTCATGGGTTGAGGAAGAGTATCCAAACCTGTTTTCCAATCAAGCATTGGGTTGACTTTCTGTGGAGGAATGTCCTTAATGGTGGAAAGAATTGTCACATACATGAAATATTTTAAATTTATTTTTCATTAAATTTAGATTCTTGCTTTGTTTTTGGGGTTTTCCATGCATTTTTGAAGGAAATGGTGGGTTTTCAAAATTTGGTCCAACACAAGAGCCCATTTCCAGTTTTAAAAATAAATGTTGTTTCTTTAATAACTCCTTCATATTTCAACCTTTTTCACCCATTAAACTTCTAATATGACCTTAATTTTACTATTAAATCCACCAAAGAAATCGGGGCCCTTAAAAATCATTTGAATCTTGGATTTGGGTGATCAAATTAGGTGTTGGGCCAACCCGAAAGCTCATTTCCAGTTTTAAAATGTTTTTTTTTAATTCATTCATAAAATATTCATTTATTTATAATTTTTCTGTGATTCCACCTCCCACATGTTCCCACTAAACCCAGACGCACCCCCATATTCGTTTTCCCCTCTTTGAAACTCTAATTCATCGCGAATTATGGCCGAACATCTCCATCTCCAAAAAAACGTCCTGATTTCTCATGTAAGTTGGTTCCCTTCCTCCCTCCTCCCTTTTTCATAGGGTTTATTCTTTTTTATTTAATAGAAAAATTTCCAGAAGCTAGGGATTCATACCTATGGATTTAGTTTTGAGTTTCTTGGTCCAATCCCCTGGTTGTAGGTTCAATGTTACTCCCTTACAGTGCGGTGAAGGTGCGGTTGAAGTGACGCACAAGGATTAGGGGGTTTTGACACTTTTGGTAGGTGATTCTATATATAGGTATTGTATAATGAGTTGGATTTCTCTATTTTTGTTTCCATTATGTTCCTCCTTCATTATTTTGATTGAGAAAATTTATTTGGGTAGTATTTTCAAAGCGGTTGATTTTTAAGTCCCAATTTTGTGTGAAAATGGGTGTTTTACATGTGTAACCCATGTTGTGCCTCTTGGTGTTGTTTTATAATTCATGGATTGGATTTATAAAAAAAATTCATGCTGAAATTTCAGGTTTGGTATAATATTGGTCTCCATTGGGTTTTAAATGTGGGATTTTAGATGAATTTAATATGAAAAATTTGATTACTTTTCTTGAAATTGTATTATGGAAATTATTAGTGGTTTATTGAGTTATATAAAATGTGCAAAGAATCTGTTGGAACTGTTTTGAATGTGTGTGACCAGAACTGATATTTGGATGTGAAAATTGATTTTGGTAGAATGTGGTAACTAATTGAGCACAAGAGGGGAAACTCGGGTAACTAGGTGGGCTAACGTGGACTAGTAAGCTAGTGAACGAAGGGGTTTTGACCATGGTTCACTTAGAATGTATGACATGGATAACACTAAAAAATATATAATGGAGATTATTAGAGACCACTAGGTTATGGTTATGCTCCCTACTAGTGGCTCATGCATGAGAACGAATTTTATTATGGTTACATTCACCGATTTACGAGGTACATGGTGCTCACAACTAACTAGTTCCTAGGGGTGTTCCTATGTTTGGTGCTCGTGGCATTTTTTGTATTTATCTTTGCCTTATGGTATTTTGGGATTTTAAAAATAGTATCTTGCATGTTTTATTAAAATTAACTCAGTCTTAAATGTTATCCCCCTTGAAAGTTATTTTTATTTCAAGGTTTCCCGTTTAGAAATAGATGCTACCATTTTCTGTTTATAACTCTTGCAAGATTTTTATTTTATAATGCCTATAACCTGGAATCATTGGGTTATATCCTATTGGGCTTAGTCTCACACCCTACTTACACATTTGGGTTTAAGTATACTTGATCATGTTTGACATAGGCAAAGGCAAGGCCTTGGGAGATGGCAGTTTGGGTTGCTAGTTTCTCTCAATGGTGCGGTGTTGTGGAGACGGCTCGTGGGTGATGACCCATTGTCATGTAGAGTCTCTTGGGATGTTTTCTACTAATTTTATACACCTTTGGACCTCTTGTGTATTTTTTAAACCCATATACTCAGTTCTGAATTTTATTAAGTCTTGTTTGGCATAATTTTTCATATTTGGATTATTGTTTATTTTTTGTTATTTTATGAATCCAAACACGGGTAAATAATTCCCAAATGAATTTTTATTATACCCAGTAACTTGTGCCAGCCCGTGGGGATTGGGAATGCCCTTCGGTAAATTCAATGAGCTAGGTTTGGTGCCGGTTTTATGGAGAAAAAATTCGATTCGTGACAAAATGGTATCAGAGGGGGTTAATGTTTCTGAGTTATAATATAATTTTGGGATGAGTCAGGCGAGACAGGAGATAGGACTGTCGGGGCTCATTGTTTTTGTCATGAGTAGGGTGCATGGCCCTTAACCCACGTGACAGACCGCGAGTCACCATGGGATGTCCTAATTGTTTGTTTACCTTCACTTCCATGTGAGATGTGTGGGCTGCAGACTGCATGTGGACATCGAGGGTGGTGAAGTAGTTTTTTATTTTACTATTGTAATGTGTTTGGCTTATTTATATCTGAAGTTATTCCTGAAATGCTTAGGACTTTTGTATTGATTTTTTTCCATCTGACTATTGCCTTTTGTAGCAACATGCGTCCTCGGAAAACTCCCACACAGCCACAGGAGGATGCCGGAGAGAGTTATCCTACAACACTTGATCAAAGGATGATAGAAGTAGTGGTCCAAGGTGTCTAGGATCTGGGACAGGGAGGGGTTCTGGATCCTACTTTATCTTGAGAGGATGTGTCTGGGCCTAGGAAGGATGAGGCCCAGGAGTTCATGAAAAATAAACCTCCTTGTTTTTTAGGCTACTAGGAACCTCAAGAGGCAGAGGAATGGCTTGAGAAGATAGAGCGTATGTTCGTGTTCCTGGACACAGCTAAGGAGGTCTCGGTGAAATGTGCCTCTTTTTATCTAGAGGTTTCTAGCCGTAGGTGGTGGGAATTAGTGCTTCAATCTGGGAAGCATGAAAACACGAGATGGAGCGATTTTAAGTCCATCATCAACGAGCAATATTGTCTGGAGGTTCTATGATATTCCAGATCTTGAGAATTCATTGATCATTCATAGTGAGATCGTTCAGTAATGGATTAAGCTAACCTTTTTGCTGAGTTAGTGTGGTACGTGCCTGAGATTGTTTCAAGTGAATACATGAATGCTCGGAAATTCAAGAATGGATTGTGACTAGAAATTTACTCAAAGGTCTTCCTATTAAAGTTGGGAACTGATGTTGAGGTGGTCAATCGTGCTTGTATGGTAGAGATTGATCAAAAGGGGAAGTTTGGGTTCTTTGGAGGGGTATCTACTATGGGCATTGATTTCTCTGCTGAGAAGAAGAGGACGCGGGAAGAGTAGGGAAAAAAGGGAGGTGGCAGTTCAGGCCACTCTTCTAGGCAGTTTTCATCAGTGGCTTCAGATGCAAGGATTGTCGTGTGACAATAGTGTGAGAATACAGGGAACATCCTTCCAACATGCCCTCATCCTTCAAAAACATGTTTTTAGTGTGGAGGTATGGGACACATGCAGCACTTTTGTGGGATAGCATGTCCACTTTAAAGTGGGGATGTATCTGTTCCTCCCAAGGGAGTTCCAGCACAGTCTGAGACCTCAAGGACAGTGGGATCTCAGTTTGGTGGTTGTGGCAGTAGGGCTGGATCATCTTTTGGGCAGAGCCAATTTAGGGCAGAGCCACAGGCGGGTGGCCATTCTTAGGAAGGGACCAAACATTTGCATGCTGTGGATCAGGCACCAGCGGGATCTAATGCAGGACCTTCGACTGTTCGAGGTACCATTCTGGTTGCGTCTTCTATAACTGCAGTTTTATTTGATACTAGTGCTTCGGTTTATTTTATAGCTTCCCATCTTGTGAACTTTTTGAGCCTTCCAACCGAACATTTATCTTTTTCAATGGATTTAGTTACACCGTTGGGTAAGAAAAAGGATCAGAGTCTTAGGTGCCCATTGTGCACACTCTCTGTGTCAGGAGTCGAGATGGAGCTGGATTTCTTGGTCCTTGATTTGGACCTGTTTGATATGATCATCGGCATGGACTAGTTGGTGCGCTTCCAAGCGCATATTGACTGCCATCAGCATCACGTTATCTTTATGGCACCAGATGGGAGACCTCAGTTATTTCATGGAGAATGGGATCCTCAGTCGGGTCATGCACGACCTACACTCCCTGAGTTAGGGAATCGTTCTTATTAGTTATCGTCGCTCGCACTAAAGGATGGTGGTAGTTTCTCTCAGGGCAGGTTACCTCATGTAGTGGATGAGTTACCAGAAGTCTTCCCCGATGATTTCTCAGGCTTACCCCCAAAGCAGGACGTGGAGTTCTTGATTGAGTTGGCACCAGGAACACAACCTATATCTTTTCCCTCATATCGCATGTCCCCCACCGAATTGAGGGAATTAAAGATACAAATAGACGATTTGAAATACAAAGGATTCATTTTCCTGAGCATCTCTCCTTGGGCCAACCCAGTCTTATTTGCGAAGAAGGCTGATGGAACCCTCCGGTTGTGCATCGAT